>JAPWDM010000016.1:432500-517500 GCA_035578155.1 Brachynemurus nebulosus
TTTCTAAAATAAACCATAATTTTCGATTCTAAAATAAACCATAATTTTCGATTTCAAAACGATCTTATCTATATCTTGGTCTGATTACAAGTACCAAAAAGAAACAATGATATGTACTGGATGAAATATTTATTACAAAAACTGTTTTAGAAATATACAAGATGAGTTTTTTTTAGAGTTGCCATTTTTATTGGTTTTCATCATGTCTCTGTCACTCTCCATAAACATATCTTTTATAAAAAAAAAAATATACCATTTACTGTCGCCGCTGTACTAATATACGAGATGGCGTTGATGGTATACCTTATTTCAAATACAATTGATCATGAGTTACCGTTACAACATTAAATAATTCTTATATTCGAAACAAATAAATCTTCTATTCTTTTCTAAAAACAAACTGCAAATTTAAAATTTACGTAAATGCAAGAATGAAAGAGATAAAGCCAAGAAAATGGAATTTATTTAAATTCAAAGTGACGAAGCATGGTTAAGTTTAACTGATATGGACCATACTTAGAGTATAGAGTCCTTATACTGTCTAAAATAAGATCGGGTCACGAGTATTCATAGTTCGTCATTTTTCATCATAGGTTCATTTAAAATACTTAAATTGGAATAAAATCAAATATTGAAAAAAGTCATTTAATTCAACATAGAAAGAATGATTAAATTAAAAATTTGATTTGTTCACTAACACATAACTTAGTAACAATAATTATGTACTCAGACATATAATTTTGACATTTATTTGATGAAAAATGGCTGATATGTCCCAATTATATTTAGTATACGGACTATTGCCCACAAGTCGCGGACTGTGACAATAAAAATTCGTCTTTGAAAACAAGTGGCAGGGACATAGTTTTTATCAGGTTATATCCCAGACCAAAAATGAACCATTTATGGCAGAATTATTTAATTAACTTTTAGAATATAGATAGATGTCGCGACTAAAGTTCTCTAATTTTTAACCGATTTACGGTCATTGGCGGTATAACACGAGCGCCAACGACCATGACTAACTCAGACACTACGCTGTAGGACGTCAATAATCCCATACAAACTGTATTAGCTCTATACTTCTTCAAGTTATCTCTTAAGAATAACCCCTAAAAAGGTTGTTCAGCTCTACATCTATCGAAAATTATTGTTTATTTTAGATATAAAATGTAATCGTCAAGAAAAATATTTTATCTTTCATTCATATATTACTACATTAAATCCATAAAAACAAGTGATTGTACGGAATACTGTTTGTGTAAGTACAACTTGCACTTGACGATTTGTTTTGTTTTTTAACGTAGTTGCTCTAAGATAGTCAGGTACAAAAGTATATCTCAGCAAAAAATTTATTTTATTAAAAATTAAATAATGTATTAATATTCTTCAGTTATTATATTTGTATACCACTTGTTTTTTTTAATTTCCGCGTGCTTATGTTGTAGCAATTTAAAAGAATTGTTGAAAAAGCGTTGTAAAAACGTTGTAAAATGATGTTTTTAAATTATATTTCAAAAACGGCGTGGTCAATAATTTTTATTTGTTATTAAATATGGTTTGTAACTTTGTATTTTATAACATATTAAATTTTTATCAAATTCCTTTGACAGGTTTTCATTTTATTCAAAAAAAATAGTTTTCCCATAAGAGTCCGTGTTAAAATTACAAAATTTTGAAATCGTTTTTCTCAGAATTGGGGTGGTCAATTTTTTTTTCGGTAAGGGCTCGTATTATTGGTATTGAACTAAATAAACATCTAGAAAAGTTTCGTTAAAATCCTTTGAAAAAATCGTTTTATCGACCAAACTACCTTAAATAACAATATTAGTATAGTTATTTGGTTCAAATAAAAGGCGTTGCTTGGAAAGTTTTCCGGGAGTTTGGAAAATGGGTGATTTTATAGATTTTAAGGTGTTCTTTTCGAATTTCCATTTTGCCACCTCGTATCTTTGCCGCTCGCGCCGCCATATTGGAAAAATGGCGTCGAAAGGCAGTTTTTTGACGATATCGTCTTTCCGAGTCATTTTACGAGGAAAATATCTATACACAAAATTAAACTAGAGAAAATTTTCTACAGTTTATGTCTTGACAATTTTTTTCGTAAAATCAATAGTTTCGGCGTACGAGCGCCGCAAAGTGTTGATTAATACGCATTTTCGCGGGATAATTCGTTTCCACACCACCTTGAGGTATAGTGAGCGTAGCACACTATTAGACTGGTCGTCCATTGGTTGCGCACAACTGCGATATTTGATTCAGACGATTACGCACGTTTGTTGTTCGTCCGAAATAATATGTCTACTGTCCGTCCACTAGCTCAATATTCGTCAATATTTTTCTTTTTAATTTTTTTTTCGCAAGGTATGGATGATATAAAAATAAGTAAAAAACAATTTGTGGCACGTAATATGCAAAGTTGCACAGTTGTAATTTACCTTCAGTTTCATTTCAATAAAAATGAAAATCTCATGAAACGGACTTCTTCGCGCGAACAAATCCAAACAAAATTGGATTTGTTCGCACGTTGTAATTATACCTACGGAAATGGACGAACGAAACGCTTTCAATGGACGAGGATGTATAGCTTTACAGCTGTTTGGATCGTTCGTCCGTTTTCACGCGTAGTCGTCCGAATTAAATATCACACGTTTCTGCATCCAAAGGACGATCAGCCTTATTCATCTACGGTAACACATATTTTTCTTGTATTTACGAAATATATACTATGAGTTGTAGGTATAAGGTTACTAGAATGGTAACCTTGGTAGGTACTGAAGACGATGAACCTGTAAAACCTGGCCCATCAAGAAAATTAAACGACGAAGATTACGCTAAATTTCCGAACTATACATGTCAAGGGGATGAGGCCTACTGGGCAAACCACAATAAAAAAAACGCGTAACTTACTCTACCTCAAAGTGGTGTGAAAACGAGTGACTCCGCAAAAACGCGTATTTAATAACACTTGGGGCGCTCGTACGCTGAAACTATTGATTTTACGAAAAAAATTGTAGGAATTTTTCTCTAGTTTAATTTTGTATAGATATATTTTCCTCGTAAAATGACTTGGAAAGAAGATATCGTCAAAAAACTGCTTTTCGACGCAATTTTTCCAATATGGCGGCGCGAGCGGCAAAGATCCGAGGTGGCAAAATAGAAATTCGAAAATAGCACCTCAAAGTTTATAAAATCACCCAATTTCAAACTCCCGGAAAACTTCCCAGGTAAAACTACCAGATGACTGTACTATATATAAATATGTATGTACACTATTGTACATAGCATATTTACACAAATACACAAACGATTATTGCAGGCAATTTATTTTTACTACTTAATATACCGCCGAATATTGTCATATTTTTTTCCTGTTCCACTTACTACTAAGTTGTTCTACTAACTTACTAAGTTGTTCTACTAACTACTAACTAGTAACTACTAACTACTATTCTACTTACCTAGATGTGAACAACGCTTAAGGCGAGATTAAATGACACCAAGTCATAACACAACCACTGATATTATAAAAGTTGATTATGATATTATAACAGTTTTATTATAAAAGTTGATTAAGTTTTTATTAACGAAAATAACAATTTTCCAAATACTTTATTGTTTTAACGTTGATAAATTAATAACACGATTACATCGATTAATTGGAATGCGAATACGGAGTTTTCTTATAAGTTTATAACACTAATCGTCGATTAAATTTCTTTATTAAATTTTAATATTTTTGACCACTCAGAGTCGGCGTAACGAAATTATTTACTAATTAGTTTTTATATTCGTAGCACGAGAATACAATGTAAAACAATGTAACGATTTTATTTTATTAGCTGGTCGCAGCACGAGAAACTTTATTACGATGTGTATGATTCGGTGTCTGAATACTGAATAATAAGTAGTATTTTATCCTTAAATTATTTTACAATCTATTTTTGCTAAAGTACCATGGAAATTTTGAAAATGTTCCATGACCTTCTAAAAAGGGATAAACTTATGGATGTGGCTATTTATACATACAGAATGTATACGCAATTGGCTATTTATACATACCGTATGTATACGCAATTGGCTATTTATATATACAGTATGTATACGAAATTGGCTATTTATACATACATACAGTATGTATATGAAATATTTTGTTTAAACATGCAGTATGTATACGCAGTTGACTACTAATTCAGAATTACCGTAATTTCTGATGTATACTGCGCACATTGAGCACCAAAAATATTGTCCAAATTTCGTGGTGCGCGTATTAAAATGGACTTTTCCACTGGTGACAGTAAAATAACTTATAATAACAATTTTATCGATTCTAATAATAACGAATTTCTCGCGTACCACCGATTGAATTTTGCATAATTTTTTTAGCTTAAGAACGGATTTTTGGGGACGCGAACCGGAAGTTGCATATTTGAGGACTAAAAAAAGGTTTCCATTATTATGGTAATAAAAAATAGAGGGAGATTCTTATAGAATTTGATCAGTGGAACAAAAAAGGAAGAACAAATTTTTTCGATATCCTGTTTAGTTTTCGAGATAATATGTGTTGTATTTCTAAAACTTACTATGAGATAATGGATTGTATATTACACACATACACATACACATATACGTAGTATCAATTCTTACGAATATAAACTCAGTTTTAAATATAATTTTTGAATGGTATATTTTGGTTTTAATTCATAGAAATTAGTGAAAAATGAAAGGAACATCACCAATGAAACCTCATTCTTGGGCAAAGGGTAATTATTTACAAATGTGTCTCGGCGTGCAATCACTTCAAAATTATTTAATTACCCTTTGTTTGAAAATGAGGTTTCAATGATGTCGTCTGGTCCATTTTCCACTTACTTCTATCAATACAAGCCGTAATATACCTACCATAATTGTCTATCCAATATAGTAAGTTTTACAAATTTGACACGTAAAATCACGAAAACTAAGCAAAATATCGAAATACTTCATTCTTTCTTTTTGTGCTACTCATCAAGTTCCATTAGAATTGATCTTTAATTTTTGTTGCTATGGTAGCGGAAAACATCTTTTAGTAACCCCTAGACTTGAAATTTGAAGGGTTGAAAAATACACTTCCGGTCAGCGTCGCCAAAAATCCGTTTAGGGGGTAACTTCTTAAGCCAAAAAGATTATGTAAAAAAATAATTCAGTTCAATCGGAGGTATTCGGTTATTATAATTGTGTAGTTATTATAAAAATATTAATTGTAATAATAGCGCATTCAATCAGTAGGTATAAGTAGCCAACTACGTAATCAGTTTAGTTTAGGTACGTAACTATGCAGGTTTAAATAGCCAATTCAGTATACACATGTCGTCAGCTGAGTATTGGTTTGTACCAAGTCAACTTTTTAAATATTTTTCTAGATAGTTGTTTTGTTAGTTTTGGACATTAAGGAAGCCGAAACCACTATCAGAAAATTTTTTTTAAAAAATTGACTTGGTACAAACCAAATAACAGCCAATTTCATATACATACTATATATGTATAAATAGCCAATGGACCATTTTCTCAAATATGTAGCAATCTGTCACCAGGGCGGCGACACAGGTATTTGGAATTACATGTCTATAATCGAGATATTAATTTAACCAACCAAAAATCGCCTTCTGTTAATTCCACTTTCGCAACGAAATTTTCCAATTCTGTTACCTAGGAATATTGTTTGTTTTTAGAAATTAATATTCCAACTATAGAGATGTAGTTCCGAATAACCCGTGTCGTCGCCTTGGTGTTAAACAATTTTCTCATGCGGTTACATAGCAATTTTTAAATTAAAATTTCAATCATAGAGATGTAGATATCTTGAGAAAATGGCTCATTTCGTATTGGAAAAACAAGTGGGGGAGTGGCTTAATATTTAGCCATCTGGTGGCAAATAGTGAAATTACTGCCAGTAGGCTAAATCTGATAGGTAAACTTTTTTGATAGATTGACATGTTGAAAATTTGAAATTATTTTTTGAAAAGTAATATCGTATTATATTTTTACGTTACATTCGATTATAATAAAATAAAATGCGTGTAATTTTACAAGAAATATGTAAATTTGGAAATTGCAACCTTGCTAGTAAAAATTTTTTAGGTGGGGAAAATATTATAAATCGTTGGCGTGTATTAAATTGTGGTAAAATGAATGGGAATGTCAAGAATTTTAAAATAACTGGATTTTGCTTACAAATGTCAAATTTAAAAAGTAATCCTCATGAAATCAATGGAGAAATGAGTAAAGAAGGGAAAATAATTGCAATGAAATGCTCATGTAAGGCTGCCTGCAGACTGATAAAACAAAAGCGCCTTTATACAAAACGTTTTTGACTAATTTCGGAAGAAGTTGTTTTCCTTATGCTTTTAATATGAGTGCACATACTATGGTGTCTAGATGAAGGTGATCTAACTCAATGTATGCAAAAAAGCGTCTAAAAATAAGATGATATTAGTGTTCCTTGTGTACCAAAGCGGTACAGTACTTATTCTCAAATGGAAACACTTCCAAATGGAAACGCGAGCTTCTATAACTTTGTTAGCTTTTGCATAGAATATTCTGGAATCTTTTCAATGTTCAACTCAGTTCTAAAGTGGGTTTTTCGATCATTTTTAACATAAACTTAATTTTTTTTATTTTGCGTCGCATCATTTACATTGTATATTATATAATTCACTGACATCACTATATAAAGTCGGAGTAAATACCATTGGATATTCGCCATGTGAAGTAATTTAAACTATAATGCCCGGTTTTTCAGTGATGGTTTAAACCAAAGATTATAGTTAAACTCGAGTTTATCTCATTTTTCAGTTTTACAGTGTGAGTTTAAATATAGCCGCTAGTTTAAACTACGTTTAACTTAAACGGCCGATATTCGTGGTTTAAATTACACATTTAGTTTAAACCTAGGAAACGTCAAATATTGTGTTTAATTTTCAGTTAAATAAAATATAAAAATAATGTACTTCGAATCCGACTTTGATTTTTATTCAAGATTTCGAATGCAAAAAGAAATTGCTTGTTTCGTTCTGGAGAAAATTCTCCCTCATATACCTACAGTTATTATAAACTGACATGTTTCTTTTCTTTTTAAATTAAAATCATTAAACTGAAAACTATTATAAATGTAATATACGTATTTGCAGAAAACGTTTTGTTTTACGACAAAACATTTTGCTTTACCAGTACTTTTAAATTACACAATACTACATGCCAATTAAATCATTTTTGACAGAATAATTTCTCATTTCCAAATTTAAGAAATATCTTTTCATATATGTTATACCAAATGTAAATCAAACTTCGCTTCATACACTTTGATGTAAAAACCACATAAAATTCTTGCTTTGAACGATCATCGATAATTTACAGTATAAATTTTCAAATCAACCGTTTATTAAATTTGTTGAAACTGCACTAGTTCTCATTCTTCTAAGCTATTATTAACAATACTATACTCTACAATTAGATAAAAGGAAATATCAATGACAAAATTTCTTGCTGCAAGATTTTTAGCAATAACTTTTGATAAAAGAAAAAGAAACTGTCTAATGTAATGACAGTTAAAATGAATGTAATAAAATATTTATGAAACTGTCAATTTGACCAATCAGAACTTGCCTACTCGCAGTAGTTTCTTTTTTGACCACCAGTTCGCGTATCTAAGTTTTACGGATCCCAATACATACTGTATGTTTAAATAGCCAATTGGTTATACATACTGCATGTATAAATAGCCACATCCTAAACTTATGGGAGAAGATGAGATACAGAATATATAATTATAAAGTAAACAATTTGTTCATTTTGTTTAAGATCATTTGGTCTTTTTTCTAAGAATTGCAAACAAAGGGATGTTTTACACAACTGATGTAGCCACGTATAGGCAATCGACACTACTTAACTGTCAAACATAATGTATAAGGTAAGCAACTAACAATAAGTAATTCCTGTTTTATAAGTGAAAAATCTATGAAAATATGAAAATTCAAGATGTAAAAATGGGAAATACTGCTGGAAATACTTCTACCATGATGGTGGAGTGTCTATTTCGTTATAACACCTACTGTAAAAAAAATTTTGTTTCTGTGTCCACAGTCAGCTAAATTCTGTAACAAAATTAGATATGCTCTAAAAATATCGATTACCGATGTCTGGATAAACATTTTTGTCCTCCGAAACGATGCGAAATGCGAAGATTTTACAAGAGCCAAAAAATGAAGATAAATGATTAAATCTTCTTCGCAAAAAAATTATAAAACCATATCATCATGATTAAAAAATTCTGAACAAATTTATCTGGGGGTGAAGGCGGTTTCAACCCTTCTCCAATATTGTTTGGGTTTCTTTGATTATTGGAAATAGTGACATCCTCTGAAATGTGTAGGTGCCAACATTTTTTTTTAAAATTCGTTCACTCGTTTCTAAACAGCGTACAAAAATATGATTTTTTAAGTAAAATTTGGACTCATCTCACGCTTATTGTTAAACGGCACATTTTGGTACATAGGTAAGTTGGGTCCAATCACCTTTTTTGACCTCTAGTATACTCTGAACATTCCATAATAATTTACCCATAATGTTTCAAATTTTGCTATTACGTCGAAATTAATCATACAGGGTGAACAAAATTCTGTAATTGGTTGCCAGTGCATATCCATATATTCACCGGCTCTGTATTTATCTAATAAATACCGTACAAATTCTTCAAAGGTAGGCCATCGTGGGTGATCTTTGTTACCCTGAAAAAAAAAGTAATTATTTGAAATTTTTTAAGCATGCCTCATTATTAATATTCTAAAATTTATAGAAAAAATGATATATTAATTAAGTATCCCTAAGTAATTTCATTCTATTCCATTTATAGATTTACATAGAACATTTTATAATTTCCCTCCACTTTCGTTCATTTACTTAGATAGTAATTAAAATAATTTGTTAGATTTACAATAAACAACGTTAAATACAAGGATCTTTAAATTACAAATGTTGTTATTATACAACTGATTTCTAAACGAAGCGTATTGAACAAAGTAGCAAATCAACGATATTTATACTATTTTGAAAGAGTGCTCGTTTTTTAGTGTCTTGCTCGTACTCAAGATTTTAAAAATAAGATTTGTTATAATCTTAATATTATTCGAAGAATAATCTTATCTACCTTATTCTATTTGGTGTGAAAATATTCTGTTTTATAATTATATGAAATTACAAGACATTAAATGTTATCGATTTTGATGTGCAATGACTTAATGGGAAAATGCTTGAATATTGATTAATAACGGTAATAAAATACTGAAATTATATGAATGTAATAAAACCCTTTAAGTTAATTTAATTCTTAATAAACCAAATTCACGATTAAACAGCAACGTAATATCTGTGAAAGATCTATAAAAATGTTTCTTACCGAATAAGCTGAATTTGTAAATTTTTTTTAATGAAAGATATTTATAAAAGATAATTGTAAGATAACTCAAGTGACATTTGCATTTCTACATTTTGGATATTTAATAAAGTCAATACGTAATTGTTTTATATAAAATTTTTAATAAATACATTTTTAAAAATTAATTTTAATTGTTGCGAAACGTAGCTGGCGCAGTTATGCAGATTGTTGGAAATAATTGTTGACCATTAGTAGTGATATCCTGAGTTTTTTTATCGACGGAATATCGAAACCAGCGGCTTGCTACTCTTTATCCCCTTTACTTTCTTATTTAACAACTTATATCAAACGCATACCACAACAAAAAACAATAAAAAGGTATTAATTTCGAAGGATGAGTGGCGATAGAGTGGTTGTTAAAAGACAAGCCCATACAAAATGCTTTGCGAAGGGTTGTAATCATAGAAAAAATACGAATAATTGTATTTTTTCAGTGTTTTCTTCCAATTAAGGTAGGTTACAAAAACTTTATAAGTTAATAATTTCGTTTTCTGCTCAATTCAGTTGGTAATGTTGTGGTCAGTTGTGGTATAAGTGAGTCGAATAAGGGTCCTATTTTTTAACATTGAGTGGCATTGATCGAAGCTACAATTCAATCTTGGCGACTTACCAAGTGCAGTGGTATACTCTGTGTTAACGAGGCTTGAATTTAAATCCTACACAACAACAAAGGACCTACAAAGCATGAAGATTAACTATTGCAACATTCTGTGAGAACAACAGTTAGCGTTTTTTTTCTGCTGCTTTTTATTCATTGCTTTAAATCAGTGGTTCCCAACGTGGGACCCACGTCCCATAGGGGGCAATTCGACTGTCAAAGGGGGCAATTCGAAAATGGACTCGTCTTAAGTTTAAGTTAATCGTATGGCAACTCTCAGTCGCTACTCGAGCTGCATAAACGTGCGGTATAAGTAACTAGATATTTGATTTCGTTTAACTGAAACTTGTCAGACAATTTGTAATCAAAATTTTGAAGTTTCTTTGGCTCCAGTAGTGTGAAGCGACTGATACTACTTATACATGTTATTGTTGATTATCTGAAAATTTTATCGGCTCATTTAAAAGAAAGATCTTCTGATTTGTAAAAATCTTGATGCGTGAATTAAAATTTTGTTTAATGTAAAAGGAGTGATGGCATGACTTTGTGAGGAAACAGAAATCAAATATTCAAATACAACTAAATATGCAATAAAACTATGTGTTGTTACTGTTTACAACTTCATATTTAGCTAAATGCGGATTTAGTGCCATAAATAATTTAATATTAAAAAAAGAAATCAGCTGGATATAACAAAACGGGGAGACTTGAGACTGAAGTTAACTAAATTGAAATCTGACATAAAGTCTCTTTGCAGCAAGCATCAAGTGCAAGGAGCTCACCATTTTAATTAATTAATAAGAAAAGGATTTTTGGAAAATAATTATCAGTTGTAATTTGAAAAATTATTTTTATTCAATGCGACGTACGTTTCAGGATTTTGAAAAATCTCGCTCATCAGCGCTTGTCAATAAAATAAAAGTTAAAATTAAAAATGTATATTATTATAGAAACAGCAAAAAGAAAAAATTTTTAAAATACTTACAAATGAATTCAATTTTAAGATAAAAAGAAATACAATTAAAAATAAAATAAAATATTGAAGGTCAAAAAACGTTACAGAAGTTAAAAACTGCACATAATTCAATAAGACAATTAAAATATTCTATTAAAACATAATAATGAAAACGAAGTAAAAATATAATAATTAAAAACAATCAAAATAAAGTAAAAAAATTTTTGAAAAAACACATCTTTCTACTAAATGACAAAATGCAATGTAAATGTGTATGTTTTTAATGTGAATTCAGTGTATTATTTTATAGGGACCGAGCCTGAACTATAGACGGCAGCACTGGCGGCACTGGCACCGATAGTGGCGCCTTTATGTGTCTAAAAATGAAAAATATCAATGGTGAATCAGAAACGAGGGAAATAGAATTGAGTGTTACTATGGTGTTACTTGATTTGAATTTTTTTTTGCTTGTCAATAAATAAAAAAAAAAACAATTAATAAAAATTAAAAGAATCTGAAGCCTCTTGTTGAGAAAAATGCAATATATCGCCAAATTACACGTACATACTCTAATGGAAAATACGGAATTTTTGTTATATTTCAATAAAAAAAATGATGCTAAAAATTTAAAATTTTACACAGAAAATAGGTAAATCTCTTTAAACATGTATACAGAACTTAAATAAATAATTCGAAAATATTGTATTATCCGGCGTTGTTGGAAAAAAGTTAATTCTTGGAGTAAATGAATTATTAACTGAAAATCTGGTAACGTCGTATTAATGTCGTATTAACTGAAGCGTGGTGGAAAATCCATAAATAAAATGAAATCTTATATTAAACATAAAATATGAAATGGAAAAATTGAAATGAACCCAAGCTAATAACGAATTGTTAATTGAAAATTATTTGAGTTCCTTTTAGTAGTTAAAACAAATAAATCCAATAATCTTGAAAGTTGTTTTATTATTGTTCTCTTAATATGTGAAGAAATAATTATTTGAAAGTGAAATTTTAAATCCTAACTCTGTCGAATATATTTTCTATAAAAAATTGGCAGAATGACTTCTTTTAAAACGACTATGTTAAAAGGAAAAAAATTCAAACCAATTCAGTTATCGTTAAATAATCGTCAAAATCCTTACTGAAACAATTTTATAAATTTCTTCAGTTTTATTTGTTACAAAAGTCACTAGTACGACATCGATCACTATCTGATGACGATGTCAAACTTATGAATCCTTCTGGTGAGCATTTTGAGTACATTAATACCTACCTTCTTTTTTACTTTTAACGGGGTTTATATGTGCATTTCAGTAGTCGTGATCCTGTGTGTGTCCAGAAAGTTTTGTTTAAATATTTTGTTTTATTTTGTTTTACAATGAATTTTTCTGACAAAATATGTAACGTTGAAATAGTAGCTATAAATATTTTTTTATATAGGGTAAAAGCCCCCTTTGTGGAACGGTATCTAATTATGAACATTTACATATTAATGAAGTTATTTCTGAATGAAACGTCTGATAACAAAAATTATTATTAATATAATGATTGTTTTTCAATTTAAATTCACCTCGCATTTAAAGTTTCCTTACTTAATTAAAGAAATAAATATGTAAATGTCAAAACTGTTCCAGTATTAGATACCGTTCCACAAAGGGGGCTTTTACCCTATATAAAAATACGGTGAATTTCTAATATGTAATACACTTAAAGGCTAAAGATGAATAATACAATCTTGCTTTTAATTTCATGAGTATAATGAACAAACTTGAGTAGTAGCTTTGTGGGGATTCTGGATCACCGATGCTGTCCGCCTCCCCCCACCCTAGCAACATCTATGAGCAACTTTTTAAGTACCACCCTTGAACAATACCCCTGGCGACATCTACGAGCAATCTTCGTAAATATTGTTTCTAAACAGTAACCCTGTCGACATCTGTGAGCAACCTATACAAGCACCATCCCTAAAACGATATCTATAAACTTTTTCAGACATGCTATCTTTTATTATAAAACAAAAGTACCAATATTTATTAATTTAAAACCACACGCAATCAAGATCACCCTGTTTATATGTTATACTTGTATAATAAAAAAATAAACGAATAAGAAAATAATTTCTACCTTATTAATATTTCATATGTGCGTATTACTATATGTATGTATGCACTGTTATACTTAAAAATCAAGAAAAATGAAAATAGTTGTAATAAGAGAACGATTTCTTTCTTATTAATATTTTATATTTATGTGCTTACGTACCTATTAAATATTAGCTTTAAATACAGATTACTAACATTATCTCTGTATTATCATTAATAGCAAAAAATATCACATTGACTGCATATGATAAAAATTTATACATACATTACTTACCATTAAGATACTGTAACATCTATGTGTACCAAGTTCATATATAAATAGAAATAATTATATGAATAATAATTAGGACACATTTTCCATTTATACAAATATTTGTTTTTATATAATAAAAAATTAAAACTTCTTATGTGCAATAAAAATTATTATTATGACCTTACACACATATAAATCCAGTAGACCCTGAATGAATTATTCTTCAATATAAATTCAGATTAGCTCCAAGCGATAGAAAAAAAAACTGCATATTTTTATTAGTGTAACATTGTATTGTAATTGGACTGGTATTAATTATTTAATCAAATTTATTAAACACAGTAAATTTTTATTTATAAGGGATACAACATATTAAGAAAAAACCAATATTTTTAATAAAATTTTATTATTAGAAGTAAGAACATTATTACACCCGAGGTGGTACATCACTTGTTTTTATTTATCTGTGATATTTTGTTATGCCGCTGTGGGCCTGTTGTTATGGCTCCACAGCGGTATTGTTTTAACTCCTTATTGCGTCGCTGGTCGGCCTGTGGCCTCCCAGCGACGTAATAAGTTTTATCTGTGATCTATTGTGATAATTGTCTGTGATATTTGTGTATTTCTAGTCAGGTTCCTCCACTCCGAGGCCTTTACACCTCGGAGGGAGTCGCAGCGATGGTCTTCAGGCCTTGGTGACCGGACGCTATGTCTAGTACTTATCGTACCGTCACCAAGGACTGTCCGCTCTTTTTAAGCCCTGGGATGGCAGGGCCCATCGATGGATTTTATTATTTGTATGTTTGTCCGTTGTCTAGTGCATTTATGTGTTCCTGTCTTTACGTGTTGTTTTTATTTTTACTGTTTGGCGGCGCATGCCCTTAGTAGGCGATGCCGCCGGGTGCTGCTGACCGCGCCATCCACCGGCAGCAGTACCCCAATTTTAACTAAAAAAAAAAAAAAAAAAAAAAAGAACATTATTATTACATTAAAAAATATAATTTTTTATTAAATTATTATTAATAACATAAATATTACATTATTATTAACAATCTGATTCATAGTACATTAAGCATATACATTGTTAATAATAATCTGATTCCTAAATATAATTTACAAAAAAAAGTTATATAAAAAATACCAGATATACTCGTATGTATGTTTGTAACATATGTGTGTGTGTGTGTAACTGAGCAACTAATAAAATTATCTTAATGTATAAAAAATTTAGCACACTTTTTGTTATTATAAAATCAATTTCACATATAAAATTTAAGTACGGTTGATCGGAGTAATTGTGAATGGGTTTTTATGAATTGAGATAAAAGCGTTGTTTTAATTTAAGTATTTTTTATTTTATATATCACATTACGGTAGATTTATTTTTAATTCTATACTATTCAGGATGCACCAGAAAAATTTTGAGCAAATTCGTATGAAAAACAAAAATTTTATAAGCCATTCACATTTCCCCGGCACGGTTTTGAAAATCTTATGAATTTTGGGGAAAAAGTGAATGCCATCAGAAAAATCATTTAGAATGCATTACAAGAGAAGTGAGGTACATCAGAATAAAGCCCAACTCAAATTCTTCACATTTGCTCTACTTTGAAATTTTTTTATAATACTTTATCGTTTACAGTTGCTCTTTGTTCAATGTAAGTTACCCGTATCGCAAATTTAGACAAAAAATCAAGGTTAAATAAAAGCAACAAAAATTGTAGGAACAAATTTATTGCAAGCTAAAAATAATATTTTAATGATAATTTGTCATTTTATCATATAAAAATCAAAAAATTACATGAATTTCACACAAAAACAAGGAAAATGAGACTTTTCAAGGAAATACATTTAGCTTACCTGAATAAAAAACAACAATCTATTAGGCCTAATATTTTAAATAAAAAAACAATGGTTTTGTGTTAATCCTACGACATCTACAGAACCACTGAAAACAAGTAATTTTTCGGTTTTTTGTAAGTTGTTATTGGCTAAGGGAGCGCAGCAATGATTTTATAGATTGATACTCAAAACATATCGCTCTTTGCATAAAAATTCTGTTTTTGTATTGTTTGTACAGCGGAAAATTTTACAATAATGTCACTATCATCTTCATCAACATTTTCAACTCTGAAAAGAACACTACTGAAATTTCTTTTTTGACCGAATGGGGACATTTGTGAATGACGTTCACAATTACCCCATAATTTTAAAATCTTGGGGTAATTGCGAATTGGTAATAAATTGTCCAATTTCTTTAGCAATTAATAAGGAACCCTCTCAGGTATTAGGCCATTTCGTTAGAAATACTTTTAACCATTTCTTACCTTTTAAAAAAGAAAATGTATTAAAAAAATTTTTGAGGGTTGATCAAAGTAAGGTACACAAAATTTTGCAAGGGTTTTTTTTTTTCAAAATAAAAAGAAAAGTAGTAATGTTTGGAGAATTGTTATCAAATTTTAATAGCATATTAAAAAAGGACAGAAAAAACATACTAAGAGTTGATTTTTAAAAATATTAATGTTATTTTAGAAATTATAGGCGCTGTGCACAATTACCCCAATTCACAATTATCACGATCAATCCTATACCATATTGTCATAAAATACAATGTTAGAAACAATTCAAAATTTAGGTATTTTTATTCATATCTTACAAAAACTACCTAAAACTAAACAATTAATAGATACATATAGTTTAACGTCGCTGGGTGCGTAGGGCATAGTGGGTAGGACGAAACCGATGCCAGCGTTCACTGCGGACAATTCAGAAATTCGGGTGGCTTTGTTAATGTGATTTATATGTATTGAAATCTAATTTTTAATTTAAGGTGCTAAATAAAAGTTAAAAAATATTTTATTGATACGTAAAATGTGACAATTCATATCGAAATATATTTTTTATCTATTTTGAATCAGCTGCAAAAAGTAAGTACAATAAAAACAGTAGATATTTGTTGTTAAATTAAATGACAGTATAAAAAAAATTATATGGAAAAATTCAGAGTTTTTGTATTTGACATAACTATTTAGTAACGAAAGTATATTAAATTTTTTTCTTATTATTTTAGTACGTGTATCAATTAAATAACTTAATTAAAATGGGTCATCAAAGTTGTTGTGTTGTGGATTGTAAAAATACAAGTAGAAATAGTAATTGTAAATTTTATAAATTTTCGGTTTCTAAATGGAAGTTAAATCAGCGAAAAAGATGGATAGCTGCAGTGAGGAGGCAAAAGTAAGCAATACTATAACCTATAACCGTAGTATTTTAAGAATAATATATCGTGTAAGTAAACTAAGTAATAATTTAAACAATTTTTTTGCCAAGTGTTGATAAATCGTCGTGGACTCCAAAACCTATGGATGTTATATGTAATGATCATTTCATTGGTGGTAAAAAATCAGATATTGAAGCAAGTCCTAGTTTCGCTCCAACTATTTTTCCATCAGTTTATAAAAGACGTAATGTTAACGAATCTACAGCTCTGAGCAGGTACGTAAATATATAAATATATATAAAAATTCAAATATTTTATTTACTAATAATAAGTATCGTGTTAATAATAATAATAATAATATGGAAACAATAATTGATTGTGTGGAAAATCGGGCATACATTATAGAAATAAAAACAAATTTTTTTAAATCATTACAAAATGAAATATTGTTAAAACTAACAAATTTGATGAACTTGACAGAAAAAATTGATACAACTAATCTAATAAGTATAGTTAATGATTCAGGAATACCTGTTTTAATTGATGTCATTTTTTTTTTTTTCATAGCCATTATAAGATGTTTATTTTTCCAGACACAAACGCTTTATGGAGAGGAGAAAAAAAAATCATCATCAATGATGTCTGAAATTGATTCGGCAATAAATATTACGGAACCGAACGAAATAGTTGTAGGTGATGTACCTAATATATTTATTAAACCAAAGGTGGACCAAGAGTGTGAAGCGAATATATATTTCACTCCCGATGTGTCGGGTAAAACATTCATTTGTAATCGGTTTGTTATTGACAACAAATGTGATGCTGAGACGCAAACAGATATTCTCGAAGGTACAAGATCCAAAATAATAGAAGATAATAAAAAATTTGTGAACAAGGGATGTAATACACTGACTAAAATATTTTGTGATCAAGAAACTCAAGCAGATAACAATAGTTTTCAAGGATTTTCATCAATTAAAAAAAATGAACAACTTATTGACCTTGCTGGGATAACATTTAATAACTTTAATTTCTTGTTGGAAAGAACATACCCTCCTAATAATATTATAATTGCTCACAAAGATAGACTGTTCATATTTTTAATGAAATTGAAGACCGGGCTCACTTTTTCTGCTCTTAGCGTACTATTTAACGTTCATCGAACAACGATTTCTAGAATTTTTTTCGAAATCTTAGAACAATTAGTACGACAGCTAATTTGGTATTTTGGCCAGATATTGATACTGTACAAGCAACAATGCCTGAATGCTTTCATCCTGATTACAGTGATACCAGGGTTATAATTGATTGTACTGAATTTAATATTGAGATTCCTGCTAGTGTTGATAATCGTGTTTATTGTTACTCACATTATAAAAAAAATTTTACTGCGAAAGTTCTAATAGGTATTACTCCAGGGGGATTTATTTGCTTAAAATCTAAAGTAGCTGGTGGACGTAAATCTGATTCTCAAATGACAATTGAATCGGGTTTATTAGATTTTTTAGAGGAGGGTGATATTGTTCTGGCAGACAAAGGTTTTCCGGAAATTAAAACAGTTATTGATGCAAGTGGAAAAAAATTAAAAATGGTGATGCCACCTTTTTTAGAAAAAGATTCTGAATTTACAACACAACAAACTCAAGAAACTTACAGCGTACCGAAAGTGAGAATTCATGTCGAACGGATTATGCAACGATTAAGACTTTATCAAGTTTTGAATAAATTTCCTGAAAATCTATTCCATTGTGTAGACGACATCATACACGTATGCTGTGTTTTGGTGAATTTACAGCCACCAATAATTTCAAACAAAAAAAAGAAAATCTCAATTAATTGTACATAATAATTCATGTTTATTAATGAATAAATTAATAAATTCAGCATTGTATTTAATTTTTTTTTATTAGTAAAAATTTGTTTACTAGTACATGTACATATTGATATTACAACTGCATAAAATTTGTAAATAAATATGTTTAAAAGTCTTAAGTTAAGCAACATTTATTTTTGGATTTAATACTATAATTTTGAGAGTAATATAATTTGTACTGTTTATTTTGAAAGTGGTGTACTGTTTATTTTGAAAGTAATAAAAAATATTGATGCCAACGTTCAGAAAGGTTTAGTCGCATTTGTTATTTCAGGATACTCATATTTTCCCAGAATTTTTTTTCTAAATGAAGGAATAATTTTAAATTGAAGTTAACGTTATCCTTAACTTAATTTTTTGAAAAAATGACTTACACCACTTTCAAAATAAACGGCACATTTATTAATCAAAATATAATCACTTCGATAAATTAATAACGTTTTGTCCTGTAAAAGGACGCATCTGAAGGATATCATCATTGTTACTGTTATCGTTATCGTAACTATCCGTATTTGTTGTATTATTGTTCCCATCGTTTTCAATATTACCCTCTGCAGTCATTTCCACATATAGAGCTGGCAAGTAATATTGAAAATAAAAATTTTCGCATTTCAAAATAACTTTCTCCAAAAAACCTTCATCACGATGCACTTGTATTAAACAACTGCCATTTGGTATCGGAGAATAAATAAAAAGGTCGCAGACATTCATTCCACTCACATACATTTGAGTTTGAATTTGAGTGTAATAGCAATCAGACTTTTTTAGTTCCCAGTTACCATTAATAAACTCTAAATATTTGACATTACATAAATTATTAGTTAAATTTATCACAGATTTCTTTTGACAAGAAACTGGACATTTAAACTCTACAAGTTTAGAGATACATCCATCGTCTACAACTACACCATCAAGACTCGCGCATAGCCAAGGTTGAAATTTGCAAACTATGACACCAACACGTTTTACAATACAATCATTAAGTTTTTCGTACTATTCTTTGGCATAAGGTTCATTAGTTAAACCATATTTAATCGAAACGCAATTAATTTTTTTTGGGATGCAAAATATCGGATACCAAGCTTTCAATCGTTTTGGTTGTTCTCGCTTTAATACTATGTACATTTTTGCTAGCCGAAAATCTCAACTGTCTAGCAGCATACCATTCAGGGCAAGTAGACTGTCCCAAAGTATTACACGATAATTTCATAATATCTTTCTCGGACATTTCAATATTTTCAACATAAAATTTTTTCAATTTATTCTCTAACTTAAAAACAGATTTATATTTCGTATTTTCATCACAAAAAATGAAAATATTATCAACACATTGTTCGCAGTCTTCCTTCTCTAAATTAATTTCAACTTGTTGGAGTAATGAATTCATTGCATTTTTTACCGTATAAATGTTATTACTTTCAGCTTTTGCTACCATAACTTGTTTTAATGCAGATTCTTCAACTAATTTAGAAACTTCAATTGCTGGAGCCACATAATATTTTACTCTTCTTGAGGGAAACATTTCCTCAAAATATTTACCCTTTGCATATTTATTTTTTGCAAACTGTCTGGCACTAGGTTTTCCCCAAAGCTGTTCCTTACTCGTTCTTGATAGACTCTCTTCATTATTTATGTAATATATCAATGCCGCGATATGTGTACATTTCTTGCTTTGATTGTAAACACAATCACATTTGACATCAGTAACGCATCGAGCCTCATCAATCTGAAATGTTCAAGCAATTGAATAAAGCTCGTTGAAATAATAATAATAATAATAATAATAATAATAATAATAATAATAATAATATGCACAAGACCTGCTTCTACTCCATCTGAGCCATCTACAGTGAGCGAACAATACACTGACACTCATCCTACTGACACACAACACACATACATAAACACACAATACACTAACACTGAAAGACAAACACTTACCACACATACAGATCCAGATTCGTCTGATGGAGAGGGGGGATCGAACAACTGCCGCACTGTCACTGTTACCGCTCTGGTGCACAATCCTCCCCAATTCAATAACACACAAGGTCCGTCAACCTCTGTACCATCTAAACGCGCAGTTCCAGGAACACCCGATCTTAATGAGCAATTTGATGAACCAGAAAACATCTACACCAAGAAACGTAAAATAGAAAGACACATCCATACACATACACAAACACACACACAAACACAAACAGTCCTTTCCCTTCCCTCTGTCCCCACTCCTACCTACCATTTGAGGACACGAAAACGAACTAGGCTTTCACAGCCCTCTGTCATTGAGCCAACATCTACGCTCCCACAAAAGTCTCGCCGTACGACCCAGTGTACACCAAAATAGACGAATAACACCTCGTTTCAAGTAGCAATAACAACAATATAGGGAGTGATGTGACGGACCCGTCCGTGAATGTACTACGGTACTTTTACGGATTGTTTTGGCACCTTACCCTTCCACAGAGCCTAATACCTTGCATAATGCCGGTATAGGTGAATGTTACCCAGTACTGTCCTACTGAGTAGTGAGCGCCAGGTTGGCGTAAAAGTCTATAATAATAATAATAAAAATAATAATAATAATAATAATAATAATCTCACGCGAACATGTTAGCGGCGTCAATGCAAAAAGCAGTTACTATTGGGACGCTCCGCACGCTTCGGTCGCACGAGATGAACTTTTCCGGGGGTTCATGAACATCTTTGAACGCCCATGCCCCGTTTAGAGCGGGTCCTCGAACATCCATTGGACCTGCCCTCGAATCTCCCACTGCGAAGGTCTTGCAGCGAGGTTCGGGGAGTTATTAGGTAGGGAAGACCAGGAAGGGGATGCTGTATGACGGACATTACGTACCTGACTTTAGAAGTACCTGACCTGGTACGCTGCACTGACACTTTTTCCTCCGCCTGGAGGTTTCTGAAGTGCAGTCGCGTTTATTCGTGAAATATTTTTCAATAATAATAATTATAATAATAATTCTCATCATCGTCATCATCATATTAATAATAGTTAAATATAAATATTTTTGGAAGTTGAATTACATTTAATGATGTTGTGTAAGGGGTTGCATGAACTGATGTTTGTCGGATGACGCGCGATTTTATTACATAACTTTTATTGAATTTACGATGCTCTTCTACATCTCTCACATGTTCTGCTAAGACTACATTTTTACCCTTTATCAAAGTTTGTGGTTGAAAGATAATATTATGGGTGATTAATTTGAAGCCCGTTCTTAAAATAAATTCAATTTTACACCTGAAAGAATAAATAAGAAGAAAAAATTTTAACAAACTTTCGTTACTATAGTTATCTCAAAAACAAAAACTCTGAATTTTTTCATATAATTTTTTTTTATATTGTCATTTAATTTAACAACAAATATCTACTGTTTTTATTGTACTTACTTTTTGCAGCTGATTCAAAATAGATAAAAAATATATTTCGATATAAATTGTTACATTTTACATATCAATAAAATATTTTTTAACTTTTATTTAGCACTTTCAATTAAAAATTAGATTTCAATACATATAAATCACATTAACAGAGCCACCGTAAGTTGTAACATTAGATGGCACTGATATCGCGCACCCAGCGAATTAAGCATATCATAATGTACAGTACGTTCAATTTAAACTTAAAGCTAAATAAATAAAAAATTTAAATACTTTTAATAGGAATCATTGGCAGTTACTGTGGTTATAGGCTTAAGGTTAAATTGAATGGAGTGATATAATTAGTATATATTTTACAAAAATATGTATGTAAATGAACGATTAACAAAATTATTTTCACGTATAAAAAATTTAGTGTAGTTTATTGTTATAAAATATATTGTAAAAGCAGCTCAAAATTTTAAATATTTTTAAATATATTTTACAAAAATATGCATAACTAAGCTAATAAAAACTTACATTTCTAAAATTTGTCGACAAATATAAACGCAATAAATATTTTTGCAGTACAGAAATATTTAAAAACTGCATAAAAACTACATATTTTAGAAATTGTACCCTAAAATTATACTATTGCTTAAGACAACTCATCCAAAAATATTTAAAATTACATCACAAATTTATTAAATTTTAAACGATATTGAAGGAAACCATCACATTATTCAAAAAGTACATAACACATTTCAAGAAATAAAAAATTATGTTAAAATTATAATAAAAACTTTTGTGTTCTAAAAAGAAAAAATTAACCAAATATATAAAAATATAACAAAATATTTAAATTCAATTGTTGCAATAATTAAATGTCACAAATAAACATAAGTAAAAAAAAAATAACTAGACAAGATTACTTTTGTATAATATGTATATCTTTTAAAATCACTCCTTTCACTTCTATAGTAAACTGTTTAAAGACGAGATTTCATAATTATGCTCAATATTTATTCTCTCTGCAGCATACATATCCAAGATAACTATGTAATCGAACGTAATAATTAGATACAATGTAACACTTTTTTAGTTCCATTAATTATTTTAATCACATATTTTTATAAAAATACTTGTTTAGTTGAATTAATTATTTTAATAACATATTTTTTATAATGCCTGGTCCACATTGCTTTTCTTTTAGCCTGTTTCATAGTTAATGTTTTGAGTTAATGTCTTACCTTTTTTTGACTTTCCAAACAGAGTTCCTTATTTTAGAGAAACAGATTAGTTTCATTAGATACATCGCTGGTGCTCAAGAGCAGGAGTGATTCTGAGAATAAACAAGTGTTACCAGGAAGAATGATTGCTCCGAGCAGAAGCTAGTCACACAGAGCAAGAGTAAGAGTCTTAATAGGAATAGAGTCGCTCATAGAGTCAATCATAAGACCACTCATAGAGTCACTCTGAGCAGCGAAATAGAGTCATTCGGAGTTGGAGAAAGAGCAACACCCGGCTCTGAGAAGAGGGGGGTGGGGGTGGTGGTGTTACTCTTTGAGCAAAGGGGGATTTATATAAATACCGACACAATGAGTCTTTAGTCAGTCATTAAACTGTTCGCAAACAAGTAACACTTTAGATACTGCTCAGCTATGCACAGTTGCAATTTTTGCGGTAAAACATTTACGCGGAGGTTTAATCTTTCTCGACATATACTCAGCATAATTCATTGAAGAATAATGACGGAATCACCAAAAATCAATTTGCAAATACCACTGATGAGCTGGTAAATAATGGTACTTCTTCAGTACAACATAAATCGTCTAATAATGAAAATATTAATGGTGAAAATGACTACAGCTTTGAAAGAAGTAACAATGAAGATGTATCACCGATGTTTCAAAATAAACACGAAGATGAAGTGGATCAGTCTAAGTGGAACTTGAATCCTTTTGATAAAAGCATGACAGCTGTAACGGAAGCAATCAAAAATAAATTTTATGCTTTAAAAAACTCACATAATGTGCCAGAATATATAAATGGAAAAAATTATTGGGTTAACGAAAATGAACAAAACGATTTGCCAAAGTTTAACAATTATAAAGAAACATCAAAATTAGCTGGACTTTTACAAACAGCTCTAGATCTACTAATGATCAAGGAACTAGCAAATGTTAATGTAAATGACGAAATAGAAGAAGTAAAACAAAAAGAAGAACAGATTGAACGAAAACGATCTTCAACGCCCATTTCGATCGATGAAAATATAGAAGCTAAACGTATCAAGTACGGTGACTTCCACAATGAACATTATGTTGCAAGAAAAAATCCAAACAGTTTAGCGGATCAGTTAAAAAATTTAATGACTACCACCCAAACTGGAGAGGAAATGTTTGGAATAATTCGCAATTTAAATAGTGGAAGCAATATTAAACATACTAATTTTGCTTATTATGTGGAAAATGAGAAACAACGTAACGAACTAATGCAGAACCTGAATAAATTGAAAGAGACAAATATTGGTCAAGAAATAATATTAATAATTCGTGAACTGGAAAATGCTGAAATTATTGAACCAGTGTTAAGCAAGATATTAAAGGATTCTGACAGTGATGAAGAAGAAATTTATAGCAGCATTGATGATTATGATGATGATCGTTATGAGAATGTTAATGGCGATGATCATATTATGATCAAACAGAACAATGGTATTTTACCATTAGGTTCCATTCTTCAAGGCAATTCAGCTATTGGGTCATCAAAGGAATACCAACAAATCAAAAGTTGAACGAAATTCAGTCAATTAAAGGTTATATCTAAAACCATACAGAAGGTTTTAAAATAAACAAATTTCGATGTAATCACACTTTAATTTTGTATTCCAAGTACAAAAAATTGTACTGATGTGAAAAAAATTAAATTAAATTCTTTTAAAGTATATCTCATAATTAATCATTTATAAATTATACATAACTGTTTTACAGCGATGACATAAATAATGATTTTAAGATAAACTGACAATAGTTTTAATAACAAAATTTTTTTGAATGAGTGTTTTCATATTATGTAATTGTAAAGAAAAGTGTTTGTAATTATATATGTAATTTCTAAATAAAGAAAATTGTGAACAAAAATATTTGCATCTTTATTTTAATTCAGAAAAGTATTTTTTAGTACAAATACCAATCCAATTATACAATGTTGCACTGATAAATATATGCAATTTGTTTCAATCGCTTGGAACAAATCTGAATTTATATTAAAGAATTATCTATTCAAGGTCTTCTGGTTTTATATACATGTAAGATCATAATAATAATTATTTTTATCTACACAAGAAGATATATATTATGTAAAACCTGATTTTTGCATAAACGATTTGGATCGTATAGAATTAAACATTTATATTATATTAAGGGGGAACACTAGTGTGACATTTTAAAAAATTGGAAAATCTTTTTGCATATTTCGATAGTCTATATCTTTAATTAAAAATAACCTACTAAAATTTCAAGTGCGTATCCCAAAATAGCTTTTGAGTTACAGCCATCCGAAGAGCGGATTCTGATTTTCTTTGTTAACTTTGAGATATTAAGAAATGTATAAAAGTTGATAGTTTGGAAGTTTATGGAAGTAGCTGCCAGTTACATGTTGTGGAGAAGCTAGACCCTGGCACATTTAAACGACTCATCTAGTTGTATGACCATTATAGTGAGTAGATCGTATATAATTTTAGTAAAATTCTCAGTGATTAAAACTAAAAGTAAAGTAAAGAAAAACTACATTTTTAAAATTTGCTGCAGTTATAACTCGAAGACAAATCATCCGATTTATTTGATTTTTATTGCAGCTTCTTTTATATATGTTTCTTCGTGCCACGAACTTCCAGTTTTTCCGACTAATTAAAAAAATATAATTTTTGCAGGCAAAAAAACGTCAAATTTTCGCGCAAAATTTAAAACTTTTTTTAAAAACTTCGTCTTTTATTAAATTTAAACTTTTTTGATTGAGGTTCATGGTACGGACAATACCTTCTAGTTTAATATGCTTTTTGTTTTTTTGATTTCATGTTTTGTGAAGGTCGCTTTCACTGCAGCAGTGGGGAACTTTTTTTGGAGCCTTGGGAGATCGTGAATAACTCACTGAATTTTCAATTTTTTGATCCAAAAATCTTACAATGAATTTATTATATATCAGCGAATATATCCTTAAAATATTAAAAAATTCCATACAGTAGTTTTCGTTAAAAAAAAATGTTCAAAAATCACCTTTTTTCAGGCGGTCACACTAGTTTATAATTTTTTATTATATAAAAACAAATATTTGTATAAATGGAAAATGTGTCTTAATTATTATTCATATAATTATTTTTATTTATATGAATGTGGTACACATAGATGTTACAGTATCTTAATGGTAAGTAATGTATGTATAAATTTTTATCACATGCAGTCAATGTGATATTTTTTTGCTATTAATGATAATACAGAGATAATGTTAGTAATCTATATTTAAAGCTGATATTTAATAGGTACGCACATACATATAAAATATTAATAAGAAAGAGATAGTACTCTTATTACAACTATTTTCATTTTTCTTGATTTTTAAGTATAACAGTGCATACATACATATAGATTCTTAGATATGTTATTAAAATAATTAATTCAACTAAACAAGTATTTTTATAAAAATATGTGATTAAAATAATTAATGGAACTAAAAAAGTGTTACATTGTATCTAATTATTACGTTCGATTACATAGTTATCTTGGATATGTATGCTGCAGAGAGAGTAAATATTGAGCATAATTATGAAAACTCGTCTTTAAACAGTTTATTATAGAAGTGAAAGGAGTGATTTTAAAAGATATACATATTATACAAAAGTAACCTTGTCTAGTTATTTTTTTTTACTTATGTTTATTTGTGATATTTATTTATTGCAACAATTGAATTTAAATATTTTGCTATATTTTTATATATTTGGTAAATTTTTTCTTTTTAGAACACAAAAGTTTTAATTACAATTTTAACATAATTTTTTATTTCTTGAAATGTGTTATGTACTTTTTGAATAATGTGATGGTTTCCTTCAATATCGTTTAAAATTTAATAAATTTGTGATGAAATTTTAAATATTTTTGGATGAGTTGCCTTAAGCAATAGTATAATTTTAGGGTACAATTTCTAAAATATGTAGTTTTTATGCAGTTTTTAAATATTTCTGTACTGCAAAAATATTTATTGCGTTTATATTTATCGACAAATTTTAGAAATGTAAGTTTTTAATTGCTTAGTTATACATATTTTTGTAAAATATATTTAAAAATATTTAAAATTTTGAGCTGCTTTTACAATATATTTTATAACAATAAACTACACTAAATTTTTTATACGTCAAAATAATTTTGTTAATCGTTCAGTTACATACATATTTTTATACTAATTATATCAGTCCATTCAATTTAACCTTAAGCCTATAACCACAGTAACTGCCAATGATTCCTATTAAAAGCATTTAAATTTTTTATTTATTTAGGCTTAAGTTTAAATTGAACGTACTGTACATTATGAAATGCTTAATAGATTTAATAACAATAAATACATACTACGTTAAACTATATGTAAGTATTTATTAATTGTCTAGTTTTAGGTAGTTTTTGTAAGATATGAGTAAAAATACCTAAATTTTGAATTGTTTCTAACATTGTATTTTATGACAATATGGTATAGGGTTGACCGTGATAATTGTGAAATGGGGTAATTGTGCACAGCGCCTATAATTTCTAAAATAACATTAATATTTTTAAAAATCAACTCTTAGTATGTTTTTTCTGTCCTTTTTTAATACGCTATTAAAATTTGATAACAATTCTCCAAACATTAGTACTTTTCTTTTTATTTAAAAAAAAAAAACTTGCAAAATTTTGTGTACCTTACTTTGACCAACCCTCAAAAATTTTTTTAATATATTTTCTTTTTTAAAAGGTAAGAAATGGTTAAAAGTATTTCTAACGAAATGGCCTAATACCTGAGAGGGTTCCTTATTAATTGCTAAAGAAATTGGACAATTTATTACCAATTCGCAATTACCCCATGATTTTAAAATTATGGGGTAATTGTGAACGTCATTCACAAATGTCCCCATTCGGTCAAAAAAAAAATTTCAGTAGTGTTCTTTTCAGAGTTGAAAATGTTGATGAAGATGATAGTGATATTATTGTAAAATTTTTCG
The DNA here is from genome assembly GCA_035578155.1 of Brachynemurus nebulosus. Lineage (NCBI taxonomy): Eukaryota > Metazoa > Arthropoda > Insecta > Neuroptera > Myrmeleontidae > Brachynemurus > Brachynemurus nebulosus. The sequence goes on from JAPWDM010000016.1 coordinate 460,605, forward strand.
TTGTACACACAATACAAAAACAGAATTTTTATGCAAAGAGCGATATGTTTTGAGTATCAATCTATAAAATCATTGCTGTGCTCCCTTAGCCAATAACAACTTACAAAAAACCGAAAAATTACTTGTTTTCAGTGGTTCTGTAGATGTCGTAGGATTAACACAAAACCATTGTTTTTTTATTTAAAATATTAGGCCTAGTAGATTTTTGTTTTTAGTCGAATTTTTCCTTGAAAAAATTAGACTTATACAGTCTATACGACAAGAACGGTGAGAGACGAGAGTAGGGGCGCTGTCCGTTTTCGGACCCGTAGAATAAGAATATGTAGAAAATATATATATATATATATATATATATATATATATATATATATATATATATATATATATATATATATATATATATATTCCCGCCACCTTTTAATTTGTGTAGGGCCCCCCTCTGGAAGTTAAGAGATGAAATTTGGTAAATGGGGCTCATTTTCGAGGCACCTCATACTATCAAAGTGGGGTCAAATTTTGGGAAAATTTTTGATCCGACCCAAATTTTAAGGGGGTGGTGGGGGCGGAAAAGCAATAAAACTTTTCCAAACCGATTGGAAATAATGTTTCGGTCAATTATCTACAACATATCCAAAATTCAGCTTCCTAGGATGATTTGGCGGTAGTAGAGGGGGAAAAACGATTTTCGCTGGATCTAACAGGCCCCCAGCCCTCCAGAATTAACGTAGAGGGTTGAAATTTGGTGTGTTGATAAAGTTCGTACCTAGGTTGTGCTTTTTGGAGGTTTTAATATTTTACCCCCACCCCCTCATTTTTAGGAGGTTTTAATATTTTACCCCCACACCCTCACCCCCTAGAGGGCTGAAATTTTTGTGTACAGGTTAAGCTAATAGCCAGACACTGTTTTTTGGGGGTTTCAACTTTTAACCCTTACCCCCACGGTTTTTACGCCAATATTTCCTTAATTTTTTGCTTGTTTTCTAACACGTCTAGAGACTCTCTAACTAAACCTAGAGGACTGAAATTTTGTACGTGTATTCAGTTAGTATCCAGCTAGTACCTTTTAGGGAGTCCACATTACTTTTCCCCCCACTTCTCCCATTTTTACATCGGAATTGAATGCTATTGTTAAATGTGTTTTAAATGCATTACTTTTATTCTAAATACAAGTAGGCGAATAGAAATTTAAAAAAATTTAAAAAAAGTGAATATAATTTTTTAGCAAATGAAATACATACATATTAAGTAATTTAAAAATGTTATTAAAGTCACTGTTTATTTATAAATTAGGAATTTTGGATTTTTATTATTTATAAAATAGAAATTTTGGATTTTTTTGGAAAGAAAAAATATCTTCATAAAAGCCTTCCAGTTTACTATTTAAGTTCCTTTTTTAATATTTAAAAATAAAACACAAAGGCAATTGGCGGATAAGCATGGATAGAAATGCCCTCGTACGAATTGTGTTGGCTTTTTCCCTGTTAACTGCTATCGGCACAAAATTAAAATTTACTGAGATTCAGCCCTTAAAAACTTAAAACCTTTTTTTAAAGCCCCAATCAACCGGACACTCATCATCAGTTTTGAAACCACCAAAATTACAAATCGCTTGTGGATTTTCAATTACATTTCGCTTGTAGACACTCAATACCGAAGATGAAAGGGAAAATTCGACTTCCGTGATGGGGCTCCGCTGCTCACAGCGTTTTGTTATTCATGTAAGCTAAATGTATTTCCTTGAAAAGTCTCATTTTCCTTGTTTTTGTTTGAAATTCATGTAATTTTTTGATTTTTATATGATAAAATGACAAAATATCATTAAAATATTATTTTTAGCTTGCAATAAATTTGTTCCTACAATTTTTGTTGCTTTTATTTAACCTTGATTTTTTGTCTAAATTTGCGGTACGGGTAACTTACATTGAACAAAGTGCAACTGTGAACGATAAAGTATTATAAAAAAATTTCAAAGTAGAGTAAATGTGAAGAATTTGAGTTGGGCTTTATTCTGATGTACCTCACTTCTCTTGTAATGCATTCTAAATAATTTTTCTGATGGCATTCACTTTTACCCCAAAATTCATAAGATTTTCAAAACCGTGCCGGGAAAATGTGAATGGCTTATAAAATTTTCGTTTTTCATACGAATTTGCTCAAAATTTGTCTGGTGCATCCTGAATAGTATAGAATTAAAAATAAATCAATCGTAATGTGATATATGAAATAAAAAAATACTTAAAACAACGCTTTTATCTCAATTCATAAAAACCCATTCACAATTACTCCGGTCAACCCTACTTAAATTTTATATGTGAAATTGATTTTATAATAACAAAAGTGTGCTAAATGTTTTTATACATTAAGATAATTTTATTAGTTGCTCAGTTACACACACACACACACACACACATATGTTACAAACATACATACGAGTATATCTGGTATTTTTTATATAACTTTTTTTGTAAATTATATTTAGGAATCAGATTATTATTATTAACAATGTATATGCTTAATGTACTATGAATCAGATTGTTAATAATAATGTAATATTTATGTTATTAATAATAATTTAACTCTTTGCACTCAAGCAAAAAAAAAAGTGAGTTGTAAATAGGCTGGTAAGACATGTAGCACATGACAACGACCGACGTTCTTTTGTTGACGGATTCTTTTGTGGTTCTAACCTTGTTTCCCCAAAGTTGAATACTAAATGCGCTAAATACATCCTCAATGCTGTTTTTATGAGTTTTTAATTTTAAAAAGATAATTCAACGTGATTTTATATTATTTTATTTACAATTTTTCTAATAAATGAATGTGTTTGCAGTTATTAAATAAAATATTCATGTAATGTGAAGTATGAGCAGTCATTACAGTTCAACATTCAGTGTGTCATGTGGTACATGTCTTATGATCCAACAGACAAAACACCTTTAAATATGGTGGAGTTAATGGACAAACCACCTTGTCATGCTGTACATGTCTTATAAGCGCAAAGGGTTAATAAAAATTATATTTTTTAATGTAATAATAATGTTTAACTTCTAATAAAAAAATGTTATTAAGAATATTGGTTTTTTACTTAATATGTTGTATCCCTTATAAATAAAAATTTACTGTGTTTAATAAATTTGATTAAATAATTAATACCAGTCCAATTACAATACAATGTTGCACTAATAAAAATATGCAGTTTTTTTTCTATATCTTGGAGCTAATCTGAATTTATATTGAAGAATAATTCATTCAGGGTTTACTGGATTTATATGTGTGTAAGGTCATAATAATATTTTTTATTGCACATAAGAATGTTACAGTATCTTAATTTTTGTATCTAAATTAATGATAATACAGAGATAATGTTAGTAATCTGTATTTAAAGCTGATATTTAATAGGTATGCACATACATATAAAATATTAATAAGAAAGAGATCGTTCTCTTATTACAACTATTTTCATTTTTCTTGATTTTTAAGTATAACAGTGCATACATACATATAGATATACGCACATATGAAATATTAATAAGGTAGAAATTATTTTCTTATTCGTTTTTTTTTTTTTTTTTTTTTATTGATTAGGTGCGCGATAACTAAGATCATATGCACCATTGATATGGTAGTACTATTGAGGTTAGATGTAGGAATGGCTATTGATATATGAGAGGTTTGGTAATGAAAATGACGTATCTCCCCCGGTTGGTTTCGAACTCACGATCTACCAGACAAGAAGCGGAGTTCCTAACCACTAGACCAACTCAGGGTTCTTATTCGTTAATTTTTTTATTATACAAGTATAACACATAAACAGGGTGATCTTTTTTAATTTCAAATATTATCGAGTGCTTGTGCGACACTACTACGTATGACAAACTTTTGTTTGCATTTCAACACACGCAGTATTGATATGTTCACTAATCGTTCAGCTAAACTGAAACTTTAAGCACTCGATTTCTTTGGTATAGTATGACCAAAAACCACATGTAAATTAAAAATCACAAAGTGATTGAAAAAATTATCCGGATCGGCCGGGAATCGAACCCAGGATCTTCTGGTAACTAGCCAGACGTGCTAACCTCTACACCAACGATCCCATGCTCGGTAAGCGTGATCTTGATTGCGTGTGGTTTTGAATTAATAAATATTGGTACTTTTGGTACCAATATTGGTACTTTTGTTTTATAATAAATGTTAGCACTTCTGAAAAAGTTTATAGATGTCGTTTTAGGGATGGTGTTTGTAAAGGTTGCTCACAGATGTCGACAAGGTTACTGTTTAGAAACAATATTTACGAAGATTGCTCATAGATGTCGCCAGGGGTATTGTTCAAGGGTGTTACTTAAAAAGTTGCCCATAGATGTTGCTAGGGGGGGGGGGGGAGGCGGACAGCCTCGGTGATCCAGAATCCCCACAAAGCTACTACTAACTTGTTTTTTTTTTTTTGAAATTTAACTTTTTACTTACTGTAATAACACTTAAAAAACAAATCTGCCCATTACATGTAACACCTAGGGGCATATTACGTATGGACTGACTGAGGTAGGTAGAATTGTAGGGGCTGCAAGTATTTCTTCAATAAAAAAAACGAACAGTAAAGATTAATTGTAAATTTGAATGCCCTTTAAGGCTACAATCAATTTCTCCTCAAAAAATTCTTTAGGATTTGTAAATACCTCCGTAATACTACGATCCAAACTCGAGTGAATTCTTCAATAGAAAGCAACTTGATGGAAAATAGACTATTCGGAGTTGCATCACAGAAAATAAAAGTTCTTAAAAAAGTAAGAGTATGGGTCTAAATAAATGCCTATGCCCTATTCTTAAGAAACGTTTTTTATAACTAATATTTTAGAGCAAACGTGTGAAGAAATACCGATGGTGGGGAGCGATATTTAATTTAAACACTACTGGTAACACCCATTATACTATTATATTTTTCTTCATTTTTTTATGGACTCTAGCTCATGAAAACCTAAATAAAGCTTCGTTTCGGAATTAATAATATACGGATCATAACTTGCATTTTTCATTAGTCGAATTTTCTCCGAAAAATTAGACTTATACAGTCTATACGATAAGAGCTGCGAGAGGCGAGACCAGGGGCGCTATCCGTTTTCGGACCCGTAGAACACGATTATGTAAAAAAAAAGATGTCCGATATATATATATATATATATATATATATATATATATATATATATATATATATATATATATTTTCCCGCAACCTTTTAATATGTGTAGGGCCCCCCTATGGAAGTTAAGAGATGAAATTTGGTAAGTGGGGCTTATTCCGATGCACAACAATACTATCAAAGTGGGGTCAAATTTTGGGCAAATTTTTTTTCGGACCCGACCTTTAAGGGGGTGGTGGGGGGCGGAAAAGCAATAAAACTTTTCCAAACCGGTTTTAAATAATGTTTCGGTCAATTATCTACAACATATCCAAAATTCAGCTTCCTAGGATGATATGGTGGGAGTAGAGGGGGGAAAAACGATTTTCGCTGGATCTAACAGGCCCCCAGCCCTCCAGAATTAACGTAGAGGGTTGAAATTTGGTGTGTTGATAAAGTTCGTACCTAGGTTGTGCTTTTTGGAGGTTTTAATATTTTATCCCCACCCCCCTCATTTTTAAGCTACAATTTCATGCATTTTCGACGTTTTCGAAGTTTGTACCACTCGCACAGGTCACCCGAATAAACCTAGAGGGCTGAAATTTTGTATTCGGATTGAGTTAGTATCAAGGGGGTGCCTTTTGGGGGTCTCGACTTTTAACCCCTACCCCCACCATTTTTATACCCAAAAGAACATGATTTTTCTTGTTTTTTAACAGTTTCGTTCGGGTCAAAATCTCCCCAAATAAACCTAGAGGGCTGAAATTTGGTGTACAGGTTAAGCTAATAGCCAGACACTGTTTTTTGGAGGTTTCAACTTTTAACCCTTACCCCCACGATTTTTACGCCAATATTTCCTTAATTTTTTTGCTTGTTTTCTAACATGTCTAGAGACTCCATAAGGAAACCTAGAGGGCTGAAATTTTGTACGTGTATTCAGTTAGTATCCAGCTAGTACCTTGTAGGGAGTCCGCATCACTTTTCCCCCCACTTCTCCCATTTTTACATCGGAATTGAATGCTATTGTTAAATGTGTTTTAAAAGCATTATGTTTATTCTAAATACAAGTAGGCGAATAGTAATTTTAAAAAATTTAAAAAAAAGTGAACTTACTTTTATGACAAATGAAATACATACATATTAAGTAATTTAAAAATGTTATTAAAGTCACTGTTTATTTATAAATTAGGAATTTTGGATTTTTAGTATTTATAAAATAGAAATTTTGGATTTTTTTGGAAAGAAAAAATATCTTTATAAAGGCCTTCCAGTTTACTATTTAAGGTCCTTTTTTAATTTTTAAAACTAAAACATAAAGGCAATTAGCGGATAAACATGGGCAGGAATGTCCTCGTACGAATTGTGTTGGCTTTTTTTCTGCTACCTGTTTTCGGCACAAAATTGAAATTTACTGAGATACAGCCTTTAAATACTTAAAACCTTTTTTAAAGCCTCGATCAGCCGAACACTCATCACCAGTTTTGAAACCAACAAAATAACAATTCGGTTGTAGACTTTCAATCACATTTCGCTTGTAGACATTCAATACCGAAGATGAAGGGGAAAATTCGACTACCGTGATGGGGCCCCGCTGCTCACGGCGTTTTTTTTTTATTTTTTGAGACAATTTTAATGTTAGCCTCACAGATTCTTTTTTTAACGCTAATATTAATTTGCATTTCCGTATATCTTATCCCATCTATGTTGTTTAAATTACACATAATTTGGATTGGTAGATTTTTCGAAACATTCTTCTGTATGACAGCTACTATTACATATGACTTTATTATTACTGGGATATTATCTGCTATGTTAATTCTCTGATTTTGTTATGGTACAGTTGTTTGTGTCCAGTTTTGCAAATTCTATATCCGCAGTTTTGCAATACTAACATCAATCACATCAGCAAAACGTTTGTGAAAATTGGAACAACTTTTAATGCAACAATACCTTATTATGAAGTTCATCATACTGATATTAATCCTACTAACAGCATTAACTGATAATTTAATGAGCAAGAAGTGCATTTTAAATATTAAAAAAAAATAATTTGACATTTAATAACATTATAAACAAGATATCCAAAATATTTAAAAATAGTTATTTGTATCTATGTCATGCCCGGAATGCTTCTCTAAATCTGACACCAGGTGGCAATAATGTCGTCAAGCTCGGTCCCTATATTTGACATTTATTGCGTTGAATGGTTATTTTCAAACGTCTGCGTAGTTTTACACATTGTTTGATAACATGTCAAATTTGACACATCAGTTTGATTATTACAGTTTGAGTTTACAGCAAAAGATTAGTTTTGGAAGGTTTATGAATAAATACCCAAAAAACACATTTGTTGTAGCCTTATTTTGAAATTGAAAAGCACACCACAGTTTAAATAATAGTTTGTTTCACAAACAGTTACGGAACGAGATGACGTAAGTGTCATTTGGAATTCCAAAATTCCAAAGGGTTAACCATGTTATGTACCTAAATAACGCATAACATTATGCATACTAATACAGTGAAAATATCATCACTAAAATAAATTTAATTTAGAAAAATAAATTTGCAGGTCAAATTATTTTGTGAAAATTTACAGTTGATAATTATGTAAATTATTTAATTTTGTCTAAGTTTCACTGACTTTTTTAAGATTTTTAACAACGATGGCAGTGGAATTTTAACTGTCATTAAATTTTTTTTATTTAAAGCTTGTCATCAGTTATTTTTGATATTTCCTTGTAATTTTAGTGTGTTTTGTGATCGGTAAGATATTTCTGATATATATTTAATTATTATGGTGGCTTAAAATGTCTGGTGATAACTCTTGTGCTGCTAAATTTCAAAATTTAAATTTATGTTTTTTCTGAGTGCTGTTTGATGCAAATTTGTAAGTATTATTAAAATTTGAATGCTTATTTAAAAAAACGTTAAATAATAAATAATTATTAATATTTTATAATAATTCAGTTAATATTTTCGATTTCGACAGTGGTTGGTGCTAATAGGTCGTGACGATCTAAATTCTCGTGTTGAATACTGTCATCAATTTCGCGTTTGCTCAATTCAATTTGAAGAAAGTTGCTTTTACTTGTTCATATAATTTAACATGACCATTATCAACCCTCAATCTCACATGCACAAACACATACAATCACATAAGTAAAAAAGGACATACATAATTGTTTGTACTTATATCAAAAAAGGATAGAAAGTGCGTTCCGCTACTGCCTATGGTAATAATCTTTTGTTTGTACTGTGAGCACACGTTCTATTTTATTATCTTTTTTGTAATTAGGACCACATAACGGTATAACTTAAATAATAATAGAGACAAATGTCCATGTGTCATTACACAATAGATATCACAGATATGATATGCAGTAATATGGTAGATTATAGTTATTACATAGCAGTGCTGCCAACCATTCTTTGTTTTAGAGGGATATAAGAATCTTCCACACTTAACCGAATTTAATTGAATGAATGGTATTTAATTTTTATAACATAGATAATATTAGAAATTCAAAAATTTAGAAATAATGTTTTTATTGAAAATTATTATTCGTCTACGTATTCGTTTAAGTACGTTGGTCTGTGACGTAGTCGTTCAGATCTGCGCATTATTTGCTGTTGACCATCTTGCTGTTGCCTATTGCACGGCTGACGATTTCTTATAAAACATTCAGGCACTTCTTGATTCTATGGCTAACTTTTGTAGACCTCAGTTGATCGATATGTCGTTTCAATGTGTAGCCATCATCCAGTTTTACAAGATAATGTCGTTCGCCAAGTTTACGTATGACAGTACCAATCTTCCATACTGTTTTATACTGTTTTATTGTTCCGTACATGTAAAACTTGGACTCTTTCTCCCAGGCTTATCTGACGCACGTCGGGAACAGGTTTTGCTGATTTGAATTTGATCTGAGGTTTTAATACATCAAGTCGGATTCGAATACGTTTGTGAAAATAAAGTTCTGCTGGACTTTTTCCACAGTTTAGAGGGTTTGCTGGGTATTTCTGTAAAATTTCGTTGACTTTTGTCTGTATAGATCCTGGTTCCGCGGACATGGCTTTTAATTTGCGTTTGAATGTTTGAATGTTACGTTCTGCTAACCCATTTGTACTAGGATGATCTGAAGCTATTAGTTTTGAAAAATTCCATTTTTGTTACAGTAAATTTTGAACTGATCACTATTAAAAATGTTTGCATTGTCAGATACTTTTATGGAAGGAAATCCATGAGTCGCAAATATGTCGGAGAGAAGAATGATTGAAGTTTGAGTTGTCGGGGCATCACGTATAATTTTCACTTCCGCCCATCTGGATTTTGTATCAACGACAATTAAGAAAAAATGATCCTGGAATGGTCCTGCATAATCAATATGTATTCTTTCTCAGTTTTCATTTGGCTCCTCCCATTGATATAGTTTAGCTTGAACATTTACACGTGCTTCACATAACCTTACCATTCTTTCAATATCACGATCGATTCCTTTCCAAAAGCAATATCTGGTTTTAGTATTTATTTTGGTACCAAATCCACATGCCTATGTGTGCGTAACACAGACATTGTTATAAAGCTCTCCTCTCGGTAGGGAGTCTCAAACCTTTTTCTTTCGAATAATTTTATTCTATTTTATTTTTGAGTTCTATAGAGAGCTAAAGGCATCTGTATTGAATATAGTATATAATTGTAATAATTTATTGTCAGTTGGATATTTAAAAAAAGTAAATTGTTTTAATTTCACAAAATGAAATAAATGATACATTTAGGAAGTTAAATGTATCCTAATTGAAAATAGTATGTAAATATCATTTTATTGTCAGGTATTTTAAATAAAAAAGTTGTAAATTTTTTTAATTTCACAACATGAATTAAATGGTATAGTTTTATATAATCTTTTAATTTAATAATTAAATACTCATTTTTATGGTTCCTAGACCCTAGAGTTCACAACATAACTATCGCATTTACCAAAGGCGACTTTGAAAAGGCCTTGTCAGATATAAAAATTTGCTATATTTGAAAAGTGTTCCTGTAAAGAAACATTTTTGTTAGTTAATATTTTTTAATATTAAAATAGGTAAATTAATTTAAAATTATATGCAATATAATTAAAAGTTTGAATGAAATTAATTACTTTGTAGCCATTATTACTCTCCTTATATACAGCATGTTGATACTCTTAGAAGCCACCAGAGATAAATGAGAAAAATTACTGAAAATAATGGTACAAAATAACCATCGCATTTACCAAAGGCGGCCTTTGAAAAGGCCTTGCCAAATATAAAAATTTGCCTTATATGAAAAGTGTTCCTGTTAAAAAGCATTTTTGTTAGTTAATATTTCTTAATATACAAATAGGTAAATTAAATTTAAAATTATATGCAGTATACCTAATTAAAAGTTTGAATGAAATTAATTACTTTGTAGCCATTATTACTCTCCTTATATACAGCATGTTGATACTCTTAAAAGCCACCAGTGATAAGTGAGAAAAATTACTGAAAATAATGGCACAAAATAACCAGGCTATACCATTAAGTAGGCTACTGCCTAAAGTGGTAAGTTTAAGGGGCGGCAAACATTTCTACAAGGAAATTGACAAAAGCCTAAATCCGTCTCTGTGAAACAGGTTTAAATTTGGCAAATGAAGTAAACTTAATTAAATATGAACTAATATTGATTTGTTTGTATTGTCGACGCAACAGGTGACACTGATTATGTCACAATAACTTTAAGATGCATTCAAGAAGCGAAAAAATTCGGAAAAAATCAATTTTTTTATCAAAGCTGTCAACCAGAATTGTTCCTTAAGGGGGAATTATATTCTAGAGGCTCGATTTTAAGGTGATTGTACGGGCGTAATAAAAGAAAAAAAAACACTAAACATTTTTAGTATTCATTTTTTAACAGTTTTTTATTGATATTTGAAAAGTATAAAAATGTATAAATTTAAAAAAAAAAAATCAAAATTGAAATCGGTACAGGCCGGCAAAGTGGGGACTCAAAGAAAAAGGTGTTTCCTGGTTGACGTGATTCCAACCCTCCTGGTGATCTGAAACATAAAATTTTAGTTAATTCTTAATAAACAAGGATGTAGAATTAGTTGGACGTAGCCGATTTGAAAAATTCTCTCACAAAATTCTCTTACAAAATGGCGTCCATTTAAAAAGAAAATCATTTTTTCGCCTCCTTTTTTCAATTTTGGAAATTTTCTTTCAAGTTTTAGGAATTTTTTGGAAAAATTCCTAAAACCCCTATGTTGGACCAATTTTGATAGTATTAAAAAATCTGTACCAAATTTCAAGTAAATCGGTGCATTCGAACTTGGTCAACCGTATCGAAAAAAGTAGTTTTGAGTAATTTATATTAAAAATTTGAATTTAACACTAAAAAGATACACAGTACACAGGGAAAAATAACATTCAAACATATGTAAAGAAACTGAATGATGCAATAATTTATATCAGTGATTCCCAAAGTAGGAGTCGCGATTTATTTTACCACTGTTTACCACTGATTTATATAATTCTGTAATGTGATACCAAATGGCTTAGAAACAATCAATAGCCAACATTACCGCAAATGAATGTCCAAATTTTTTTCATTCTCATTATGCACTGTGATAAGTATTTTTTTTTAAACCGCAAAAAAATCCTATACTGTATAATTTTTTCCCTAATTAAAACCTCTATTGTATATATCATTTTCAATTAGGATACATTTAGCTTCCTAAATGTACCATTTAATTAATTTTGTGAAATTAAAACAATTTACCTTTTTTAAATATTTGACAATAAAATTACATACGCTATATTCAAAAGATGCTTTTAGCTCTCTATAGAATTCAAAAATAAAATTAAAAAAATATTTGGAATGAAAAAGGTTTGAGACTCCCTACCGAGAAGGGTAGTTTTATAACAATGTCTGTGTTACGCACACATATGTATGTTAATTCGGTACCAGAATGTGAACTGGACCCCCCTTTGGCCCTTGAAAAGTATACCATTATTGAGTGTATAAGTTTCTTCAGTTTCCTTACTTCCATTATCACTATTTTTGACCTTTTTATTACTTTTCAAAATAATATTTTTAATTTTTCGTCTTTTTTTCTGAATTAATTATCGTTTAAATTACTTTGTTGGTGGTTTCTATAGAAATAATTATGAAATATTTATTAAATGAAAAATTAAAAGGCGGCTTTGCCTGTTTTGATTAAATTTAGGTGTTTTGTTGTCAATTTGCGTATGGAAAGTTACTTTCCACACGCAAAAAAGTATGCGGGAAGAGTACAGTGGGCAAACAGCTATTTTGCGTACTACAGGGTGTCCACATTCTGGAAGGTCAGGGAAGGTCACGGAAAAGTCAGGGAAGCTCTTAGGCGTCAGGGAAAATCAGGGATTTCACGAAATGTTCTGGAAAGTCAGGGAAAATAGGTGATAATATATTTCCCAATGATTGTAAATGAAGAAGAATGGTTATGTTCACAATTATGTTCACGAAAATATATCACGTAAAGTATAATAAAGACACACGGATATTTTTATTTTTTTTTAATTAATTCAATAAGTAAAAATAAATAAAAAAAATTTTTCACTTAAAAAAAAATTAGGGTTGGGAGGGGTAAAAAAAAAGACACTGCTCGAGCGGGGTAAAAAAAGACTCTATAATAATATACATTGTTAATTGTAATTTTTAATTTATTGACAAGGGCTGATGAGGGGGATTTTTCAAAAAAACCGAAACGTACGTCGCACAGTGGGAGCAAATCCTAAAAAGCTGGCCAGAAGTCGAAAACGTTATAAATTTGATCGAAAGTCAGTACTCCGGGGTTTTCGGGGTCGCTGATTATGAATTCGAAGTCATTTTAATTTCAGTCAAGAATTTTAGTTTAGTAATAATTTTCTAAGTTTTTTAAGTAAATTTTTGATTTTCATTATCGTTTTATATTATTTTATATTTGCTAATGGTTTTTCTTTTACGAAAAAGGATTTTACAATTAAATTGTAACGTTTAGAAAAAATAAATGATTCCATGTCGTTAATGTATGAACTTCAGAAAACTATGTTTTACATTGCAAAAACTCACACCAATGGCACAAAGGCAGCTAGAGGCAGCTAGATTTAATTTTTTCCATTCAATAATAGTTCCATTTACAACATGCCATCGGTCAAGTCGCAGAAGTCTGTAGAAGTTATAAACTTTTGTCTACGTGTTTAAAATTTTCTGTTGCAATCTTCCGTTTATTTTCGTACAAATGATTCGTTTATTGTTATCGCATAAACTATTGTTATTAGTTTTGTGTTACATAATGATTTTCTACTTATTTTTAGCTATTGATTCCATTTTTAAAAATTGAAATCGATTGATTTTTAGAGATTTGGCGTCCTCTTGAACATAGCGTTGAAATATTTGTTTACTGCACGACGCGTCTACCTCGATTGAAAGTCCCCTTTCAACCGTCCTACAGCAGCAGGTATAAAAGATAGAGCGCGCTAAAGTCTGAAATTTGACCATCAAACTCTTACCCAACCTAACTCACTGCTGGAAATTACCGAAACTTAAACTCTATTTTTCGACTTTTGGCCAGCTTTTTGGGGTTTGGCCCCACTGTGCCTCGCATTGAATAAAAATAATTTTTCAAATTACAACTGGTGATTATTTTTCAAAAATGCTTTTAGTAATCTATATATATATATAAAAGAAAGTGGTGTTAGTTACACTACTTATAACTCAAGAACGGGTGAATCGATTTGGCTGAAAATTGGTGGAGAGGTAGCTTAGAACCGGGAGACGGATATAGGATACTTTTTATCCTGTTCGAATGCGTTTCCGTGAAGTCAGTATAAAACGTAAAGTACAAAAGTACAAAAACGCATATGACATAAATCTGAAAATACACATACATACGTATGTTTGTTATTGATTTTTGTTTCCATAGTTTCAAAGTATGCATTGGCAAAAATTTAAACATGTTTTACAACTGACATAAATTAATAAAAAATTTTACTATTTATTTAAATAAATAAATTTAAATTTTACGAGTCGTGCGAGTCGTATGGCGAGCGGAGCGAAGCATTACCTGGAATTAACCTTTTATAGAATTTTGAATTGTTTAGCAAGCGAAGCGAGGCACTTTATAGGCGAGTCATATGGCGAGCGGAGCGAAGCATTACCTGGAATTTACCTTCTATAGAATTTTGAAATGTTTAGCGAGCGAAGCGAAGCACTTTATAGGCGAGTCGTATGGCGAGCGGAGCGAAGCATTACATGGAATTAACCTTTTATAGAATTTTGAACTGTTTAGCGAGCGAAGCGAAGCACTTTCTTCTCTCGCCTATTCTCAATCCCATATGACTTAAAATTGGCTAAACTATTTTCAGCTTTATCAGTAAATCGTATGGCGAGCGCAGCGAAACATTACAATGAATTAATCTTTTATAGAATTTTGAACTGCTTAGCGAGCGAAGCGAAGCACTTTATTCTCGCGCCTATACTCAATCCCATATGATTTAAAATTGGCTAAACTATTTTCCGCTTTATTAGTAAATATTGATTTGATTGTATCAAAAGGATAAGAAAAAATTAATTCAATCAATTATAACTACTGAGCCACAGCAACGCGTGGCCGGGTCAGCCAGTATACAATAAAATTAATTTGTACTTGAATGTTTCTCCATTATATGTTTTGAAAATTTATTTACTATGTTTGCACAACAATTTCCTAGTGATTTCTTTTTAAAATCTATCATTCAAATTTTCTTACTGAATATTTCAATTCTTGAATATTAGTTATGTATATATTAGAGGGGTGAATAAGAATTTCAGAAAAGCTTAGGTGGGACATAGCATAAAAAAGGTTTGAAAACACTGCTTTAAATTATCATTTCAATCTCCATATCCATATTTAAAATACAGTGTCTCATAGACAACGCTGTAGACGTAGAAATTGAGTCAAAGGTGACAGTATTAGAGAATATAGTGGAGATCATAAACACAGTTTTAAATATGCTAGTGGAAACAACCTGAATTTATTCAATTTAATTATACTTATGATACTTTAAATTGTTATAATAAATTAGCATACATATTTACTTTTATTCCATTTAAAGCATGAATATGTCAATTAAAAATCACATTGTAATTGAAAAATTATCAAACAAGATCGGCTGGGACTCGAACCATAAATCTTTTGGTAACTAGCCAAGTGCCCTATCACCTAAACCAAGGATCCTTATTGGAGAGCCTGGAAGTTGTCACCCCCATGAAAGGGGGTAGTTACTCGATAATATTAGAAATTAAAATAAATATGTAACCGCCAAATACATCATCAACATCGACATCTAATGTAGTCGGTATCTCCTAAATTCCAGAAACATTCAAAATTCCAGATCTTAGAAATTCGAGAATCCGATATGATTTTATTGAAAAAGTTGAATAAATCACAAGTTGTGTTACTATTGATTGGACACACACATAAAGCTATGGAAAATGTGCATCCGTGCCATGTGCAACAAAATTTTAGGCGACACGAACGAAGTTTTGAATATGTATGAAATATCGACAAGTTGGCTCGCAGTTAAAACCAATTTAATTTCTAATTATGTAGATAAGCGCAATGAAACCATACTAACTCACAGTCTACATAATTTGAGACAAAATGCTGGCTAAAAAATGGAAGAATTTTATGCCCAAATAATAGAAATTCCTTCCTCTTTGGTTAATTTTACAAAGCTCAATGAAACAAACCAATCAGGAATTTCCTCTAAACTACAGATTTTTAAAAATTTAGCGAAAGATGTATTTCTGAAAGGACTCCGGGAGCTAATAGCATCTTATTTTAATGGCCCATAGGACTAGATGCATTGAACCAAACAGAAGCACAAATTGACATTTCTAACAAGCAAATAATTACACCCCTTTCGATCAATAGACTATTTTTAAACCAAGTATAGCGAAAGGAATACATGTAATAGAACAGAATTGCAAACAAGTAATACGACTTCCGACTGACCCACAATCTGGCAATGTTCTCTTACCAGAGACTAGAGTTCAGAACAATTTTTTTAATACCTTCAGAAGTATACTGTGCACAAGACTGGCACGTATTTGTGCCTGTGATAAACATCACAAGTTCTAGACAAAAGTTTCCCATTGGAAGTCAAAATACTAAATCAGGGGTGGCCAATTTGAATTTTTGAATTTTTTTTGGCCCGCGAGAGTCATCACACTTATACAAATTAGGTTTATTTTCTTTTTACCAAGGTAGTGAAAACCAGTGTATTAAAAAATACATAGTATATGGGACACATAATTCTATATGCGGCCCGCGGAGTTATGATGCACTTCCAAAGTGGCCCGCAAGATCATTTGGGTTGGCCACCCCTGTACTAAATGATAAATTTTATCGATTGCAACCTTAATCAATCACATTAACCAACGATGATACTTTACCTCCGATTAGTGCTTTGATTAGAACAAACCATCTAAATAACGAAGAAAAGACCGTTATGATCAAATCTTGTCGAAAATACGAAGATATTTTCTTTACTAAAGATTACACCGAATCGAACACATCGCTAAGATAAAGTATTTAACCGACTACGACTGACAAATGCAAACTTAAAAATACAGCTGGACAAATAGCTAGGGAGCTCATGGGAATTTAGGTATATGATTTCATCATCATTGATGAATATTATGTAGTTTACTACTGTGCGAATAAGAAAAAGTTGGAACGAAGCTCAGATGGTGCTGACTATTTTTGCAAATAAATTTTGAAAATGCAAAAAAAAGAACTCCCTTAAATCATAATATCGTGTCTGCCATTGATATATTGTATTAATGGCAGTCAGTATATAACAAATTTGTGGAAGGCAGACGTCCACATCGCTGCATTTCTATAAAAAATAATTACAAACATGTAAAAAAAATTGGCTGGTCATTTCATCGTCTTTCTAATACACATTTTTGGATTTAATATACTTCTTGGAAGAGGAAAATAAAGGTGGCAGACATAGGGGCCTCTGATTTTAGCGACAATTAAAAAAAAAATTTGTCGTAGCATCCTGCATAACATAGCGAATTTCCACAAAAATGATTTTCTGCTGGTGAAAGGCCATCCACAACTGACTACAATATTTTAAATTTCCAAATTAACAAATTGAATTTTGACAGATCAAAAAAACTACTACATATGTATCTCTCTTTAAATTATAATAACAATAAAGTCACTGATGATAGTGATAATGAAGATGATTGATGCCTTTAATAAAATTTAACTGGATAAATAAAAATCTTTTTTATATTGAATTCTTAAATAAACTATTCTATCAAAACTATCCTTTCTTTTTCCTGTTTGTACCCATTTATATTTTTAATTTTTAAATTACTTAATTATTAAGTTTTACTTTGAAAATATAGCAAATATGGAATACCATGAGTAACGCTTACATCTATAAAATTTAGAAAATTCAGCTTTTTACATTTGTAACATTTTTTAGAGTTTTTTTTTTATCAAAAATGTGTAAATTACAAAGTTTTTTTTACCGGTTTTTAATAAACCGGGAAAACAGAACACATCTTTATTCTCTGGACAGGTGTTATGATATACATATGCATATTATATTTGTATTTCTATGTTGCTAGTAGATACATATTTTCTTTGTACTTCTATACTGTATTCTCTGTTTTATTTAATGCTCAAAATATTGCAAAAACTGAAAACCTTTCGTAATAATAAAATATTTTATAATTTTTGTAATAATAAAATTTTGAAACTAATTTAATAATAATAACTCTTAATAAAGTATAAATTTTATTTGTATCAAAACAATTAATAAAGCAAGAATTAATTAACTGGGCTGATTCTGAAGTTGTTCTGTATTTCTTGAAATTTTGTCTAAACTGTTCAAAAACACACTAGTCAGGTGTCGTTTAAATCTCGAAGAGTTTGATTACAAAATTTTGAATAAACCGGGAAAACAGAACACATCTTTATTCTCTGGACATGTGTTATGATATACATATGCATATTATATTTGTATTTCTAAACAATTAATAAAGCAAGTTACCTAATAAATAATTATAAAAGTGACTAATAAAATATATATGGGTATTTATAGCCGCCCATATTTATATTTTCTCTTAATAGGAACATAATTTTTATGACATTTATTGTTTTATACCTCTTTTTTCTTATGTAATCTATATTTTGCGATGATTTGCCTTCCTAATTTTTGATGATACGTTAACGGTAATGACAACTGCATTTTATCCCGGTAAGCAGATAATAATCGTTCTAACGGATGTCGCACAATGATAAACGATACAGAATTTTCGATGGCTCTTTGTAATTCCGTTAATGATGGCCTTGGATACTTTTTTCTAGCTAATGTCAATGGAACAATTTTAGTTTTCCTTAAAAATTCCGGGTTGTACCTTAAAAAAAAAAAAAATACATTAATAAAATACTACTATTTGAAAAAAAAAAAAAAATAAAAAAATAAAAAATTCGACTGCTAAAATATTTAACGTTGTACCCGCGAATGTCGTTGCATTGTTGTTAAGAAGTTAACAATAATGCATAAACATGTCTACAATCGAAATTTTTCTTTCAGCAAATTATTAAGTGCAATTCTATGTACTCCATTATGCTGTTAACATTGTTAATAACATAATTTTCTAAGTATTGACGATAGGGAATACGCATGTATTTAAAAAAAATCTTTAATATTCTTTTGAGTACTCTATTACTATGTAGAAACTTAATAGCTACAATAAAAAACTTTTTTATTTTAAATTTTATTTAAAAAAAAAAACAAAATATTTAAAAAAATAAAGTTTTTGATAAAATTTTAAATGGTTGTTGACGAAACTTGGTATCCAAATGCACAGGTAAAATTAAAAAAAAAGTTGAAATGTCTAAACCATATAAGAATTAACCATCGTTCACTCAAAACCACATACCATTTATTTTGAATCAATTTTAATTTTCTGAAACATTTTCTGAAATTGAATGTGGTTTGGCTTTTATTTAATTATTTACATAAATTATAGTTGATAATTTAACTCATGTGTATCAAGTCCTATAAGAATGTAGTTTCTTGTAACAAAATCCCCAAAAAGTTGTAGATAAAAAATAGGTGTATTTTAGGTGTGAATTAATTGTGCTAATAAAAATGAGGTGTTCTTACCGTTTTCGAGAAAACATGAAAAACAAAAGGGGCGGCTAGGTTTACGTAAACTTAGTCGTCCCCTAGGTAAAAAAAAAAAAACTGTTTTGGGTAATTTTGAATTATGGAGAATTAGGTCTAAATTAGGTGTTTTTCGACCATGCTGACAAAAATTTTGTAAAATGAAAATTTTAAGAAAAATCATAAAAAATACTTTAAATCATGGGAGCGCTGTGAATAATGTTAAAAACATTATACACAGCGCTTCCATTGTTTATTGAATGTTATATATTTTGTTATGTGACTGAATAGAAAAGTGTCAAAAATTTTCTTAACGCACCCACCAGCATTACAATAATGATGTTATGAATATGATAACTTGTTATAAATTTAAATTTCCATGTAAATATCTATGTATAAACCCTAAACATTGAACTGAAGTCTTCAACTATTTTGTTAAAGCGGTATTCCTATGTGACGCGTAGAATTTTAAGTTTATTTCAGGATTTTTTTCTGTATCAAAATAAAATAGAATCTTTTCAGTTGTTTTATATGTTTCTATTTATATCTTAGACTGTATGAAAAAAAATTGTCGTACTTAATTTTACAATGTTTTGCTTATGTTTTTTAGGGTCATAGTAGACTCCTCAGAAAAACATGAGCAGGTGGTGGGCAGTGTATCGCCATTTGCAATGACCTAAAGTGAAAAAATCAGCCATATTCTTGTTTTATAGATTTGCCTCTATCGTCCGAAGTAGGATTAAGCATTTATATTAATAAATAACAAAATGGCCTACCTTTAAAAAAATTTTCAAAAATTATGATTCTTTTCATTGATTATCAAAAAAAAAAAAAAAAAAAAAAATTAATAATAAATTATTATTAGAAATAAGTAATTCTAGTTCGAACGATAACCACTAGTGTGTAGAACAAAGTGCTAAATTTATAGTCCAATTGATTTATTAGGTTCATCTCTACTGTCCCTCTGTCAAAAAATGTAGTTTCTAGGAAAAAGTATTTAACCCGTATAGGACTAATGACAAGCTCAGCTCGTCATACTAACTTTTAAAAAAAATTCAACTGACGAGTGTGGGTTATCTTATATCGGTAACTGGAGATTGTATAGTAAAGAGCAATCATATTGCAAATAATTTAAGCAAAACACACCAAACTTGCAACTATATTTATAGAGATATTGGATTTTTTATTTAAAATATTGGAATATATGGCGGTACTAAAGGGGTTAAAGCTTTAGTAATAAATTTCTCATAAAATATATCATAATAATTAGGAAAAAATATTTTCATAAAAAATATATATTTACTACACTTCAGACAATAATCTAGATACTAGACTTCAGTATTTATAAGTTTTTGAACTGGCGGGCTATAAGCATGTTTGCTTTGGTCATAAACGAAAAAAATATTCTTAATTTTGTTTCAAAAGTCAATTTTATTGCTATCCACATTTTATTTTATAAGTATATATATATATATATTTAGGCCAGAGCAGATGTGTATATTTTGCACAAAACAGTAAATTTCTTGGTCTCCCTCGAAAATATTATGCACTCCCGCACGGTTAGGGATCAATGTACTCCATTCCCTGATACTTACCGATATCAGCCACATGTGATTCATAGAACAACCCTTCCGCTTCTTCGTAAGGATCGTTTTCACAGAGCGCTAACACTATAGGGTAGTGTCGTGTAAGACGGCGCACTTAACATTTAGATGGCTATAAAAAAATAGCGGAAAATGTTATAGAAGTAAATTGTATTTATTGTAGTACCTTAATGATTAGTTAACGCTGTGATAAAGGATTTTTATTATAAACACAATACCGATCGAGTTATTAAAAAAAAATCACAAAATGGGAAATGCGCACTCTTACACGACCGGTCCACTTGTTTGGACCGGTTTCAAACGAATAAAAGAGCTATGACAGTACGGCGGCACACTATGTCGTCAAAAGTATGGGAACATCCTGATCCAAGATATGTCCACACTTTTGACGCCGTAGTGTACTTAATACTATGGTACACTACTATGTTAAAAATGTGGGTACACTTTGGGTCAGGGTGTCCCCATACTTTTGACGACGTGAAAACGGAAATAGCGAAACTTGTAGTGACTGTTAGGTGAAACAAATGCAAGTTGATCATTGCTTAGTTGTTAACATTTTATATTTTCAAATGATTTCGTTTATCCCACCACTCTTAATCTTACTAAGCTTTAGGAGCTTCAAATTGGTGTATATATAGTAATCCAACAAAAACAGATATCTGAAGATATCTGCAAAAATGGAGGCAAGTACTTTGTCAGCTGGGTATTGGTTTGCAACATAGCTTACGTCAACTAAATAAATAAGCAAAAGAAAAAATTAAAAATAAAAAGACTAACAATATATAAATAATTACACAACTGCATTTAGTATTACTATTTTAAAATTAAAAAAAAATAGTTTAAATCGATTCTTATGCCAAGTACAAATATAATTATAACAACAATGATAAACACAAATTTTAAATTTAAAAATAAATCCTTTCAAAAAAAAAAAAAAAAATCAAAATAAATTTTTTGAATAACAATTTCGGTTTTACTTGGTCCAAATTGTTATTCAAAAAAATTATTTTGATTTTTTTTTTTTTTGAAAGGATTTATTTTTAAATTTAAAATTTGTGTTTATCATAGTTATTATAATTATATTTGTACTTGGCATAAGAATCGATTTCAACTATTTTTTTTTTAATTTTAAAATAGTAATACTAAAAAATGCAGTTGTGTAATTATTTATATAATGTTAGTCTTTTTATTTTTAATTTTTTCTTTTGCTTATTTATTTAGTTGACGTAAGCTATGTTGCAAACCAATACCCAGCTGACAAAGTACTTGCCTCCATTTTTGCAGATATCTTCAGATATCTGTTTTTGTCGGATATCACCCATATTTGTTCTATTTTTTGTTAAACCATAAGAAGTACTTATATGTATGTACTTGTCTCCATGTTTTATCAATATCGCAGATTTTCCTTTTAATTTCATTCTAGGTATATTTTAACTCTAATATTTTTAAATCACATAAGAATGACATTTTGTATTAGTTTGTAATATTCTAAGTTTTAATTAAAGTCTGAAAGTATGAAGAAACTGGAGGAGGAAAGAAATCAGGAAATTAGTTACTGAAATATTTATTTTATCTTCTTGTGTAGTTTATAATACAGTGTAAACTCTATATAACGAACTTCTACTTAACGAAAAACTCCTTAAAACGTAGAAATTACAAAGGTTTGTTTGGTTTACATTATCATTCGTATATTGAAACACTCTTTATAACGTAATAGCCACTCTCAGTAGCGAAAAATACGTCATTTTTTAAGCCAAAAAAATTTTTATTTCACTGACTTTCAAACAAAATAGTGATACAGAGTCGTAAATATTTCGTACGCAGAAAGTGATTCTTAGAAATCCGTTTATTTGTTTGTTGTAATTGCCTAGCACGTGTTTTGCCTACTGTACTTCCGTACTACTGTTTTATTGCTGTCTTGACGTTATCATATTCTTAATTGCTTTCAAGCTTTTTAACTGTAAACATGGCGAGTAAAAGAAAGAGTCTGTGTATTGACGAAAAAGTGTCATTTAATTCAGTCAAAATCAAAACCACTTACTAAATTCGTAAGTTGTATTCGTAAAATTGTATTGTTTTCTTTTACTCTCCATATAACGAAAACTCTTTATAACGTAATAAAATACCCGATCCCTTCAATTTCGTTATATGGAATTTACACTGTAATTAGAAATTTACATTTTAATTGTGCAATATAATGTTAGTAAATTTGCGACTCAACATTCTACTAATTGCAGCCCAGTACTTCATCTATTTAGACTACGTGCATATTTATTAATAATGACGAGCTCAATATGGACACTTCAATAATGTTAATTATATCTAGAACAACACACTTTTCTTATCGGTCAGAATTCAACTCGCACACTTTGTCGCCTGAACATAAAGTAGCAAGAAAGTAAATTTTGTATATAATTTTTTGTTACATTGTAATAATACATTTGGAACAATTATAGCAAACGCTGAAACGAAATAGATATTTTCTTTTATGAATGCAATCCACTAATATGTATGCGTAAGTGTTTACATTATTTGACCTTCTTGACTAGTCAAAATTAGTGTCCGACCGAAGCTTCGGCTTCGGCTTCGGCTTCAGCCACCTTCGGCCACTTAACGCGCCTTCGGCCACACATTCGGGTTCGGCCAAAAAGAAGCCGTAGGTCTGGCCGAAGCCGAAGGTGGCATCTTTTTACATAATGTAATTTTATTTATTCTTATTTTACCCTAAATTACGTTTATAATTCTGTATTTTGAAAGTTTTTGTTTATTATTACCTGAACCTATATAAGTATATACCTAATAATTTAAAATATCCTTTTAAAGGAATTACAGTTCCATAAAAATTTTTGGAATTTCCATCTAGGCGGCTTTTTTGTTGAGAAAAAGAATGACGGTAACTTTATTGCTTTATTGTAATTTTATTTATTCTTATTTTACCCTAAATTACGTTTATAATTTTGTATTTTGAAAGTTTTAGCGAATTTTCAGAATGAAAATTCAGCTATTACAGCAGCTCTTATGGTAAGACCTAAGCCCGGGACTATGGCAGAAATTTGTTTTGGAGCCTCTAGAACCCGAAAATCTACTTCACTAAAATTTATATATATATATATATATATATATATATATATATATATATATATATATGTATTTATGTTTGTACGCGATAACTCTCGAACGAAACGTTTAATGCTTATGAAATTTGGTATGCAAACTGGAATGTCGATTTGCTAGGCTAAGTTCGTTAGCCAGACACATCGGATGCCCAGAAACTGGTTTTTTGGGCACTTTTGACAAAAGTGTCCTAAGTGCTAGAGACATTAGAATTCGAAAGATTTTTTTTGATGAATCGAAAGTACATTAAAAATGACATAATAAAGCTCCTGTAAGCTACCTTTGTTTGTTGGCTCATTCTCCAGAAAAATTAAAAATAATTTTCAAAATTTCGGCTTAAAGATTTTTTGTCTTTGTCTTACACACTCAAAATTATATACCTTGTTTACAACCATATGATTATACTCTTAAATACATATTAAATATCTTTGACTCAATTGATTATAAAATACAAAAAAATTATGTGTAATAATGATTAGAGAATTAATAAATTATAGAATCTGATCAGTTAGACTATAATTTTTGTTCGAGCAAAAAACTATTTTACATATTTTTCACAGTATAAAGGTGTCCTTATATACATATAGACATAGTAGCTTTTTGTCAAATGAATATTATTAAATTATTTGCTTTTGTTTTGATTTCAAAAATATTTCTATTAATAAAAATTGTCAATTATTCTCATTATAAATTTTTGCAATATAGTAATCTCAAAATGTTATTTATATGTTATATTAAAAAAATCAAAATTTTTTTCTAAAAAATTTAAATTTTATGTATTATTTACCTATATAATTATATTAAAAAAAAAAATAAAAACAAGAATTCAATTTTAAAAAATTCAAATGTAGTACTTAAATAAAATAGATGACTCTAGTAAACAGAGCATTTGTCAAACTGATTTTTGGAAATTAGGTTATTTGGATGACGGTATAAATGTGATAAATGTATATTTATAAAAGCGAAAGTTTCATTCGACCAAAAGTAAGTATTTACATGGTTGTAGTATTTAACTACGGTATGTATAAAATATATCTTTAACTTTTATTATTTCATTCAGTGTTTTTTTACAGATAGTATTTACTTCACGTCAACAAAAAAATCTTCTTCGACGATGATAAAATGCTAAAAACCACCATGGTATTACTAACACTACAAAATTTAATAGAAGTCTTCATTTAGTTCTGTCAATGTGAAGGTTGTGAAACAATGTGAAAATAAGGTTATTTTTAAATAGTTAACATTTTTTAGAGCAAATTATTGCAACTAAAGTCTATTTTCAGGTGAGTGTGTGCATTTTTTTGGACTATTGTCATGGTTGCACAGAAGATTTGAAGAATCTCTGAATACGTATTGTTATAAAATCGAAATCACTAACAATTTCTGTCAAGTAAGTAAATTCTATCTATTTTGCTTCCCAAGCTACTAAAGTAGCGATAGTATAAAAATTTTTTCTCCCTAAAATGAAAATTTTCACGTGCATTTACGTTTCACACATTCCTGAATAATTTTGATTTCGTGTCGATCTACCGTCTCTGTGTCGCAAGATTGCACAAAGTAAGCAAAGAAATTATGCAACCTAAATTCCTAAATGGTCCCCTACGAATTTCATCGCAATCGGAGTAATGGTAGCCACGACGCTACCATGAAAATCCAATAAATATTTATATCTTTCTTGCTTGTATATCCACTTCATTGTGGTCGTTCGTCTGTGTGTCGCCAGTTTCCACCAAGTGGTATAACTTCTAAATTATTCGATTGTTTTTAATGAAATTTTCAGAAATTATGCGGTTTAGTACCTAGATGGTCACTTATGAATTTAATAGAAATCGGAGTAACGGTAGCTACGCCGCTACCATGTCATTCCATTAATATACTAAATTGCACCAAGTGGCATAACTTCTGAACTATTCAATTCTTTTTTATGAAATTGTCAGAAATTATGCAGTCTGGTTCCTAGATGATCCTCTACAAATTGCATTGCATTCGGAGTAATAGTATCCACGGGGCTACTATGAAATCCCATTAAATTTCAATATCTTATTTATTGCTAGTCCCACTAGGCTCAAATTTTTAAAGTATTTTAGGGGTTAGTTTCTAAAATATTTTTACTGTTATTTTATACGAGGATGCTGTGTGCCACACTCCATTGGCAGCGTATTTTCTTTTATTTTTGATCATCCAGCTGCCCTTGTAAGCCTGTTAAAAGTCACAGGCCCAAAAAAACGCTGCCAATTATTCAAAGAAAATAATAATAATAATAATAATAATAATAATAATAATAATAATAATAATAATAATAATAATTTATTGTTAATCAAAACTGATATACAGTTAGTAACATTGTCCGATAAAAATAAAAGATTTAAGTTAGTGGTAAACAATGTTAAAAATTAAACAATTAGAAAGTTAAATTAAAACTATTAGTTCGACTAGACTAAAATTGGATGCATTCTCTTTATTATAATGTTTTTTGTAAGACTATCTAGAATTAAGTACACTTAATTTATAACGATACATTTTCTGAAAAAAGCGCTTAGGATCAAAGTTAAAGAGTTCAAAGTGATGCACTTGATGACGACTTTGAAGTTGACCTAGGTGTCAGTTTACAATTGGAGTGACATTGGGGTTTAACTTACAATTGGAGTGACATTAAATGTTTTCTTAACTTTACTTCTAAAACTACTTACAAAAATGTTTTCTCCTAATTTTTCTATAAATTTGCGCCTATTTTTCTATTACGTCAGGTTTTTTTTTATTTAGAAAAATAACGCAACAAATCAATTTTGAAGATAAATTGAGTCAATTGACCTTGAAAATCGATTTCAAGGTCAACTTCAAGGTCAACATCAAGTGCATCACTTAAAATTCTACAAATTTGGAACTCACCACTTTTTTCAGAAAATGTATCGTTTTAGAAATATTTAGCTATAACTGTTTTCATCTACAGTGGTTGAAGGATGTTTTCTACCCCTAAAAAGCGTATTTAGTCGGAAAAAAGAAACACGTATTTAATATTTTTCGCTGTTTAATAAGTATGTTAAATTTCATTCAAATTAGCGAGTATCAAGTTGGGTAATGTTTTGCCGATCTAGTTTTTTCAATATTTCTTTGCTCGCTTTCAGAATTTGTAATTTAATTTCTACGGACAAATAACTCATTTTTTTCTTCGATTTGAGTAACTTTTATTTGCTGACGTTGACCATTAATTGATCGAAACATATCAAATATGTTTCATTGATTTTTATTAATTTTAAGTTCCAGGATGTTATGATAATAATCTGCTAATTTTTGTCACCTACAATTGGTGATTTTATAATCATTATCTGTGTGAATAGTTTCATTTCCACCAGAGCAGTTTCATAGACTCGATTGGCATATTTACATGTAAAAAATAAGATAAAAACATGGTTTTCTTATATTTTTACAGGTACGGAAGAACTGGTAGAATTCTTTATGAAGTTGTTCACTGTGGAACTAAAAATTTTCTTCTGAACAAAATTATGAGGGAGTAACCACAACTAACTTCTGCTGTGAGGAACAAAGGGAAAAAATTTGAACAGAAGTTCTTAAACAAGTAAGTAAAAATGAAAAAGTAATTTTATTAATTTTTCTATTCCTTATATATTGTGAACATTGATATACATGGATGGCCAACTATGTACCTATTTTTGAAGCAAATATGTTGTACACAATTGGTATCTATGACAACAAAAACCCCAATATAAACAATTGATAAGAGTGTGACAACAAGACATTAAAGGTTTAGTGTATCTTTGTTTATTCCTGACTCAAAATTAGCATTTCTTTAACAAAAGTATTTTGTCATTCATTAGATAAAGACAAAATATAGTTTAGAAATACAAATGACTGCTGTCATCTTTTTCTTTAATGACTATTTAACTTTTTAAACGATTTTTTAAGTTGTCTCTCTATGTATCTCTATGATTGTGAATGAATGAATTTGTACTAACGAATTAAAAGGATTGTGCAGTGATTAATCCCATTGCTTCTTTGTTTCAGATTAATTTGAAAATGCGGACTCGTTAATGCCGAATACCCTATTCTTCTGTTGTACAGCACACCCAAATTTTGGAAAATCAAAAGAAGTAGATATTTATTATGCGCTACGTAATAACATAATTTATTATGAACAAAAAAAAAAAAAAACAGCATTTTGGATAGATGTATTTTTAAAATTAAAAGATTTACATTAAAGGCTTTTTACATATTTAAAGAAAAAGTTTTAGTTTTAACTTTTCTTTATTTCTCATCCATATGTTCTTATCAAGAATAAATTTTGTAATACCCCAAAAATTTTACTCCAAAAATTTGAGGGTTCCGCAGCCAAAATCACGAAACCCTTAAAATTTCGTCATTTCTGATCATTTCTCACACACACACACACACACACACACACACACACACACATATTGTCACGGATGTGACAATTTTGTTTGCGCATAGAGTACATAAAGTATAATATTTTATTGACAATTTTGATCTTGTGTGATATCGATTCGTATTGATTAAAAATATTCGATATTGTTCTATCATATATATGCAGTGCGCAAACTCCAAGTTCACACCATATTTTCGTTCTTCGGTCTTTTAGTTTTAAAAAAATAATGTAGTTCAGTTTTAGTTTTACATTCGATTCTTTCGGCAAAGGGTAATTACTTAAACGTTTAAATAGTTAGTTTAGTATATCTTTGAACAAAAATTAAATAACATATTTCAATTTTAATGTACTTATTAGAAAATAAAATTATAAAGTAGGCTCTACTTTTTGCATGCGTAATAATTGAACCGGGCGTAGTAATACAGACATGTACTGTATGAGAGCAATGCATTGTAACATCTCAGGTATATAAACACTTGTGTTTTTGCATCAAGTAGGTAAAACACGCTTTCGTCATCCGCTCGGTACAATACTGTTATTGTATTTAAAAATGTATGATGCAATATCATATTATTTTCTTTTCTCCTTGTAAAAAAAAAAGGAGGGTAATTTTATTTTAAATTCTAACCAAATAATGTAACGATATGTACTCTACAAAATTCTGTGTAATTTTTTGTAACAAATAATTCTACAATATGGCGTATTCGTG
Organism: Brachynemurus nebulosus; assembly: GCA_035578155.1. Classification (NCBI taxonomy): domain Eukaryota; kingdom Metazoa; phylum Arthropoda; class Insecta; order Neuroptera; family Myrmeleontidae; genus Brachynemurus; species Brachynemurus nebulosus. The sequence continues at coordinate 489,753 of JAPWDM010000016.1, forward strand.
TTTGGAATTCCGAATTATAACATGAAGCAGATTTGGGTAATAACTAAAAAATTTCTTTTATTATTTTAATATAAATATTTTATAGGATTGGTTCCGTTATACCAATTCTATTCTTTATTCATTGAAGCACTACTGTGTTTTCAAATTTATATAATATCGTCTTTTCTCAGCCAAATGTAATTAAGCATTTCTGTTGAAAGTTATTGCGATATTTAGATTTAATATTGTAAAATTATGTAAAATTCTATTTTTATTGTAACAAAATTTATTTATTAATAATATAAAATTTCTCTTTAAGAAAAATTGTTATGTAACTTATTCACCATTTTGAATATTTTTTTAAACATCTTGTTAGCACCTTTTAAATTTTGAAATATTATGTAAAATTCTTACCATTTGCATCTTTAAATACAAATTTATACTCATTCAATTCACCCATTTTAAAATGTTCTCAAAAAAATGTGTCATTACTTGTTAGCTTTGAGTAACTTATTTAACCAGGAAAAACTTATTTAATATTAAATAAAGTTAGTTTTAAATTTAATTTCTAAAATTATTATTTACGATTTCCTACATACCATATTTACAGAAAACTAATTTCTTTTTTCAGTTTGAGCCCTATTAATAAATTTTATTTCTTTTTAATCATATCTTAAATCTTATTGGGCTTTCCAACAGCGACATGGGCCCCGCTGTTAATTCCTGTAGTTATCCACGCGCTTTACTCTAACGGGCGTCGTCCCTAGTCCAGGAGCCGTGTCTTCTCATAGTACAGGTGCCGGTTCCTCTAATTTAACTCAATTCAAATTTCTTTATAATTTTAATTTTATTTAATGACACCTTCATTAGATTTGATTAATTAACCAATACTCAATAATAAATTCTTATTTTACGTATTTTTCCCTTATATACTAATTTTTTTTTTTTAATTTTTTTTTGTGTCATTTTGGTAGCAGGAGCCTTTAAGTGGTGCCTTAATGTAATTTTTTTTTTACATTTTGGTTCCGGAGCGTCTTTTCCTCTGGTATATTGCAATTAAATTTATTTATATTTATATATATTTGAATATTTACTATAACTCGTTTCACAATTTAATTTTTTGTTTAAAACACACATTTATACTAACACGAACTAACATTACTAACACCGTACAGATTTCATAATTCTTACTAACATATTAACACACTAAACTAATTACTCAATTTTTTTTTCTTTTGTTACAATTTCCGGTAATATCTGCACCCACCCACCCACCCCTTCACTAACATTATTAACCATACTAACGTACCCGTTACCTTTTTAATTTACTAACCATTACTAATACACTAACCCGATCAACATTTTCCGGTATTTTCTTAAAAACTCTCTTTATTATCCATACCTATAAATTCAGGTTTTCCAGAATTGATTTTTAGTAAATATTCAACCTACAAATTATTCCGCACATTCAGTGAATATTCTAACTTCAAATTTTCCCTTTTTACGGTAAATATTTAAGTATTTCGAATTTAAATTACAAAATTTAACTTATAAATACACTTAAAAAATTTTTTTTTCTCTTCTTTTCTCCAATTCTGTTTATATGGTATGTTTGTAATATTAGGTATTAGCATTAATAAAGTAATAATTTTACATAAGTTATAAAATTATATATATATATATATATATATATATATATATATATATATATATATATATATATATAATTTAACTAAATAAGTTAAATTTCTTTAAATATTGGTATACGTTTCGGCGTATATTTCTATTTAAAACATTTTATTTTAGAAACCTTTATAGGTTGGGTTCGAATTTTTTTTTTCCGTGCTTGTTGTTTTCGCTAATCATGAGTTCACAGGACGAAGCTACATCAGAACCTCTAGTGTATTTGGATGCAAACCAGCCCCAGACGTCACCTCCAAACCTTCAAAATGTTATCGAGTGCCTGTGAAACATTATTAGTGTATGGCGGATTTTTATCCGTATTTAAACATACACCAATATTCATATGTTCACTTAATGTCCAGCTTTGGCTGATACTTGAACACTCGATGTACTTTGGCAAATGGCCAATTCATTATGTTAATTAAAATTGACATAGTGTTTGAAAAATTACCAAACTGGATCGGCTGGGACTCGAACCCGGATCTCTTGGTTACCAGCCAAGCGCCTTACCAACTAGGCCACCGATCACTTGTTCGAGTGCCACTCCAATTCAGTAATCAATCAAACACAACCTCTCTCTAATGCGAGACGCAGTTTTATACTTTTAATTTCAAATGTTATCGAGTGCCTGTGAAACATTATTAGTGTATGGCGGATTTTTATCCGTATATGGCGGATTTTTATCGGTGGCCTAGTTGGTAAGGCGCTTGGCTGGTAACCAAGAGATCCGGGTTCGAGTCCCAGCCGATCCAGTTTGGTAATTTTTCAAACACTATGTCAATTTTAATTAACATAATGAATTGGCCATTTGCCAAAGTACATCGAGTGTTCAAGTATCAGCCAAAGCTGGACATTAAGTGAACATATGAATATTGGTGTATGTTTAAATACGGATAAAAATCCGCCATACACTAATAATGTTTCACAGGCACTCGATAACATTTGAAATTAAAAGTATAAAACTGCGTCTCGCATTAGAGAGAGGTTGTGTTTGATTGATTACTGAATTGGAGTGGCACTCGAACAAGTGATCGGTGGCCTAGTTGGTAAGGCGCTTGGCTGGTAACCAAGAGATCCGGGTTCGAGTCCCAGCCGATCCAGTTTGGTAATTTTTCAAACACTATGTCAATTGTAATTCACATTTAAATTGGTAAAATTTGCGAATGTCCCACAGAATTTTTCTGAATTTCTCGAGTTCAGGAGATAATTTCCCGAACTCGTCTCTATCAACATAAAGTTGAACCAAATTCAATAAAATCAACTCAGTTAGTCAGTCCCACACCTCCAGTAAATACAAATGCTAAAACATCTGTAACAAATACTGCTAGTCCGTCTGCTAGTGGTCAGCGTAAACCTTTTTGCCGCTATTGTAAGCGTACTGGGCATACAATAGATAATTGTTTGCGCAAAAGAAATTCTAATAACACTATACTTGCAACTTTAAGTAACAGTCGTCCGTCGTCAAATCCATTTATCGAAAATGACAATCAGAATACCGACCTATCTATTTCAAATCAAAATTTTCGGTAAATTACCCAAACTGCTTTAGCTTTAAATATACTTTACCTGTCATTAACATAAACATTTATGGTACTGAAGGTGTCGCTCTCCTCGACTCTGGTTCGACTTTGAGCGCTGTTTCTTCGAAATTTTTTGAGAAATTAGTTAAAATTAACCCTAAGTTAAAGTATTTTAGAACTGAAATACAAGCTTCTTTACCCGGAAGTAATAAAATTTTCTTCCGGAAAGCTGTAAATTTACATTTCAAAATCTCCACATTATCTTGGAATCAAACATTCTACATTTGTAATGATTTGCCGTTCGATGTTTTATTGGGTTCACCAGCTTTAACCTTTTGTTGCATAATTATTAATTTTTATAATAAAAATATTACATTTTCACACAACAAAGGTTTGGTTGTAGATTTTATATCTATTCCCAATGAAATGTCGAATCGTATCAGTGTAATGTTGGACGGTACTTCAGTTCTAAATACTACACAACAAACCCGATTAAATAATATAGTTAAGAAACATAAAAAAGTTTTATCTAAGATACCGGGTCGTGCAAAAAATTTCGAATATCACTTACATCTTAAACAAAATGTGGTAATAGCAAAAAAGCCCTATTATCTATCACCAGAGCGTACCTTGTTATTGGAGCAACATCTTCAGGAACTACTCAAATTGGGTATCATTTCACGGTCCCAATCTCCGTATGCTAGTCCCGTATTTTTTGTAAAGAAGACTAACGGTCTTCGTCTCGTTGGAGACTATAGATTTATCAATTCTTATTTGACATACGACCCCTTAACCGCTGTTTCGATGAATTCGATATTTATGCAAATGGGTAATTCAAAAATTTTTAGTGTCGTCGATTTATCACAATACTTTTATCAAATTCCCTTAGCAGAAGAATCAAAGAAATATACTGCTATCATTACGACATTTGGTCATTTTCATTTCAATGTCGTACCCTTCGGTCTTTGTAACTCAGCGCAAGCGCTCTTCAGGTACTTGATGACTGAGCTCGCCGATTTTCGTAGGGAATTTCTTTTAATTTATTACGACGACTTGATTATCCATAGCCCAGATGTCGAATCTCATCTGAAGCACATTGAACTATTACTTTCTAGATTAAGAAAATTAAATCTTACTATAAATCCAGACAAGGTGCAATTTTGTAAAGCACGTCTTAAAATTTTGGGTCATTCTGTGTCTGCTTCTGGCCGTTTACCGTTAGAAGATCGTGTAGAGGCAATTAAAAATTTGCCAATCCCAAGAAATTTAAAGGAGCTTCAGAAACTACGCACAAATCGTAGCACCTTTAAATTCCTTAACCTTCCAGTAGTCGCACCTATATTCGTAGCACTAATAGTCGCATTTGGTGTAGGAGACCATTCAATATTTTTGAGTTCTTTTAATGATTACTGATAAAATAAAATATAAAAACTATTTTTTTAATTTACTTCAACCCTTTACAATCCCAAAAACTAATTAAATAATTTAAATATCAGTTACTTGAAAAATTCAATGGAAATTTCTAAATTGTAGCAAAATTGTAAGTTTAATATATTAAATAAAAAAAAAGCTAATATTTCTGGAAAATTAAAGAAATTTTCTTTACTATGTTGCAATTACATAATTAACGAAATGTTAGTTCAATGAACTACAGTTAAAATTTAAAATTTACGAGAAATATTTGAAATTATTTTAGACATAAAACTAGCGTGTTCATTTCTTGTATTAACAATAAGTTTTATATTATTTTTTACATTATTTTGATAACACCATCAGAGTTTTAAACTGGATAAAAGGTGATTATAGGTTTACTTTTAATAATATACAACTTTATTATTATTTAATTAGTTTTATTATTTATTTGCCATTTATTTGTTTTACATGTATTGCATATGGGTATGCAATGCTCCAAACATAAAAATTTGCTGCACTGAAAACACTGAAATCGAGTTTTTCGATTTTTCTGTGATGGGCAAACTTGACAAGGATATCGATGTACAGTATTTGGACCTGGAATCTGTTCCAATTTGGGACGTTTCCCAGTGATTCTTGTAATGATTTCTTTTATATATTGGGGAACTTGCTTATTGTTTAACCGATCTTCTAATTGTTTCTCCAATAACTGTAAAGCTAATTCTTTTAAAAATTGTCTTCTGTTGATGGTTGTGTTATTATTTGATTTAAAAATAACCATAGAATTAATTCCAGCCATATTTAACATTGAAAAGAACACGGTAAGCGGCCAACGTCTAGAATTACGACTTACGCTATATGCTTCGCACATTTTGTCAGCTACGTCGACACCACCTTTTGTTAAATTATAAAAAGTTACTATTTCTTGCTTCCTTTCTTCTCCAGTTGAGTTGTCAATGGCGTCATCGTGGTGCATTGTTGATAATAAAAGAACATTTTTCATCTTTTTTGGTATATATGAAACCAGTGTTATATCGTTATGGAAACCAAACAGGCTAGATTTAATTTCACGCTTATTATCAAGCATGAGTGGTGGTATCTCCGGTTTATTCTTTCGAAGTGTACCTACTATAGTAATATTGTTTTCCAGTAAATATTCCGCTAATTTAACACTGGTGAACCAATTATCACAGGAGATGTTTCTACCGGTTCCTACAACAGGTTGTACTAATCGCTTTACCACTTCAAGAGAACTCCAGTTTGTTTCATATGGCCCTTTGGGTTGTTGTCCACAATAAATTTCTAAATTAGACGTATAAAAAGTTCTTGCATCCACCAATAAAAATATTTTGATGCCATATTTTGCCGGTTTATTTGGCATGAATTGTCTAAAAGGACAGCGACCACGAAAAGATTCAAGTTTTTCGTCGATCGTTAGATATTCGCCAGGTGTATAAGCCTCTTTACAGTTGCTAACAAACTGGTCAAAAATATCTCTAATCGGTGCCAATTTATCAATATTTCTTCGTATTTCTCGTGTCTCAAAATCGTCAAATCTTAGACATCGTAATAAAAATAAAAACCTACATTTTGACATGGTCGCTAAAAATATCTCTGGTGCCATTCCTTTATTATCCCAAAGATCATCAACGTTCAATCGAGATGATTTTAAACATCCCGCTAAGTATAATAGACCAATTAGCGCATTTATTTCAGTTTCATTCGTAGGCAACGCATCTCTTGGTCGAGAATATTTTTCCGCTTCTTTTTGAATATACTTATTTGTGTAATGTACAATTGTACCTAAAATAAAATTATCCAAAAAATTCGACCAACACTCCAAAGCCGTTTTTGAAGTTTTAGCACTTCCTTTTGGTCCAGGTAAATGAACGACAAGATTATGGCTTCTAGTTCTAACCGTTTTTACATTTACGTCCTTCCGCCATTTGGTTTTTTTATCTTTTCCAACAAAATATGATGATGTTGACCTTTTAGCTGGGGGAAGATACTCAGAATCATCTAAATTCATGTCAGAATCAGAAATATCCTGTTCTGTGTCTGTGTCATGCTCACTATTTATTACAAAATCGCTTTCATCAGAATCAGATTTGTCATCTATAAAATCTAAATCTGGTTCTTGCAAATCCTTCAATGTACTTGCATCCATTTGAACTAAAAAGAAATTTTATATTATGTTATTTTTCAACTATATATACCAATACCTCAATTTGCGTCGTGGTTATGTTACAAAAAAACACGACGCGAATTGAAACGACGCAAAGTGAATTATGATTTTCTATAGCAAAAATTAAAGACTCGAACCCAAAACAACGCAACTTCGAAAATCTAACGACACACAGTGAAAATTAGTACTAATTCAGCAGCCACACAACTTCGAAAAAACGCAAAACGAAACGACGCAAAGTGAGGTATTGGTGTAGTTTAGTAAATAAATAAAAAATAAATACAGTAAATAAATACTTACAAAATGTTTTTGTTCCCAATATTAAAAAAAATAATAATAATAATGAATCACAAACCAGTTTCAATAAATAAAACAAATAGGTATCACTTCGAATTATATTTTCATGTACTGTCTGTTTACCGTTCAAATTCAAACTGTTCAAACTTTAGTACTCGCACGTGGTGTGTGAGACCGTTAATGCTTCTAGTCAACAAAGAAAGAGCTTCTGTTAGTTGGACTGAAGAATGACAGTTAGCAAATACAATTCTAGGAAGGTACAGGAAGTATTAAAACAATGCAATCAACTATTAAAAAAAAAACTACAGACATAAATATCGGTCGGTCTGTGAGACCAGCTGCGACTAGTGGAAGGTTAAAAAAGAAAAATGATAAATTTCAAATACGTGACGAGCATACCACAGCAATTCGTATCTTGAAGGAAGCACTTAGTACACCACCTATATTAAAATTTCCAAATTTTAATTATCCGTTAGTTTTAACCTGCGATGCTAGTGCAAACGGGATCGCAGGCGTGCTACAAAATCAATTACCAGAGGGATTATTCCCCATTGAATATTTTTCACGAAAATTACATGGGGCACAGGTTCGATATAATTCTTATGAACTTGAGCTTTTATCTGTTGTCAACTCGGTACTCCATTTTAAGGATTATCTTGTTGGCAGGCATTTTATTATCGAATGTGATTGTGCAGCCGTTAATTGGTTTGCAAATACCCCACGTAAATTTTCAAAACTTTCAAGGTGACTACTCCTTCTTTCTGGATTCGATTTTGAATTAAGATCCATAAAAGGTAAAGATAATGTAATAGCAGATACCTTAAGTAGATTATTTTCACATAATGATCATGATGATCAAAATCTAGATTCAAATCCTCAGTTGCAGGATCCAACAGAAGTGCTGTTTCAGCTTATGCATACCCCTGATGGTTACGTGTCTATTAGCCATGCACAGCGACTAGATGATGAGTGTAAACTCATTTTATCTGACCTTGAGTCAGGTATTAAATGTAATAACTTTACACTATCCAACGGTCTCTTGTGTAAGCTCGTAGGCAGGCGTAGGCTTAAACGTATTGTACTTCCATCTTCTATGTTGGATTTTGTAATTGAATATTTTCCTACAATATCTCATTATGGTTTAACGAAATGTTACAGGGCAATTGCGCGACGATTTACGCATCCGCAACTCTTCAAGCGTTGTAAGGAATATATTCAGAACTGTCAAACATGCGCCGTGGTGAAACCAGCCAATGTGTCAAATGAGCTACAAATGCAGTCCATACCACCCGAAGCTGTTTGGTCGCGGCTCCACGTGGATTACGCTGGCCCATTAATTATATCGTCATCAAAAAAGTATCGATACATATTTTTGGTCATTGATGCGTATTCAAAATGGCTGATAGCGCTTCCGACGCGTCGAGCAACTGCTGAAACTACCGTGGCATTGCTGAAGTCTATATTCTTCACGTATGGATTTCCATCTCTAATTGTGAGCGACAATGGTCCGGCCTTTAAGTCGAATCACTATCAAGATTTTCTGTTCCAACATGCGGTTAAGCCTATTTTCACGACTCCGTATTCACCTCGTTCCAATGCAGCGGAGAGGGCTATACAAACTGTTAAAACCAACTTAACAGCCCTTCTATTACATAATTCGCTGAGGCATAAAGATTGGTCGGAAGTTTTGCCATCAGTCGTGTTTCATTATAACCGTTCGTACCAAACCGCAATTAATTGTTCACCAGCAGAAGTCAGCAGAAGGGCCCATAACCCAGAGGTCCGTGGATCGAAACCACGCTCTGCTACCAAAATGACACAAAAAAAAATTAAAAAAAAAAAAATTAGTATATAAGGGAAAAATACGTAAAATAAGAATTTATTATTGAGTATTGGTTAATTAATCAAATCTAATGAAGGTGTCATTAAATAAAATTAAAATTATAAAGAAATTTGAATTGAGTTAAATTAGAGGAACCGGCACCTGTACTATGAGAAGACACGGCTCCTGGACTAGGGACGACGCCCGTTAGAGTAAAGCGCGTGGATAACTACAGGAATTAACAGCGGGGCCCATGTCGCTGTTGGAAAGCCCAATAAGATTTAAGATATGATTAAAAAGAAATAAAATTTATTAATAGGGCTCAAACTGAAAAAAGAAATTAGTTTTCTGTAAATATGGTATGTAGGAAATCGTAAATAATAATTTTAGAAATTAAATTTAAAACTAACTTTATTTAATATTAAATAAGTTTTTCCTGGTTAAATAAGTTACTCAAAGCTAACAAGTAATGACACATTTTTTTGAGAACATTTTAAAATGGGTGAATTGAATGAGTATAAATTTGTATTTAAAGATGCAAATGGTAAGAATTTTACATAATATTTCAAAATTTAAAAGGTGCTAACAAGATGTTTAAAAAAATATTCAAAATGGTGAATAAGTTACATAACAATTTTTCTTAAAGAGAAATTTTATATTATTAATAAATAAATTTTGTTACAATAAAAATAGAATTTTACATAATTTTACAATATTAAATCTAAATATCGCAATAACTTTCAACAGAAATGCTTAATTACATTTGGCTGAGAAAAGACGATATTATATAAATTTGAAAACACAGTAGTGCTTCAATGAATAAAGAATAGAATTGGTATAACGGAACCAATCCTATAAAATATTTATATTAAAATAATAAAAGAAATTTTTTAGTTATTACCCAAATCTGCTTCATGTTATAATTCGGAATTCCAAACACGAATACGCCATATTGTAGAATTATTTGTTACAAAAAATTACACAGAATTTTGTAGAGTACATATCGTTACATTATTTGGTTAGAATTTAAAATAAAATTACCCTCCTTTTTTTTTTACAAGGAGAAAAGAAAATAATATGATATTGCATCATACATTTTTAAATACAATAACAGTATTGTACCGAGCGGATGACGAAAGCGTGTTTTACCTACTTGATGCAAAAACACAAGTGTTTATATACCTGAGATGTTACAATGCATTGCTCTCATACAGTACATGTCTGTATTACTACGCCCGGTTCAATTATTACGCATGCAAAAAGTAGAGCCTACTTTATAATTTTATTTTCTAATAAGTACATTAAAATTGAAATATGTTATTTAATTTTTGTTCAAAGATATACTAAACGAACTATTTAAACGTTTAAGTAATTACCCTTTGCCGAAAGAATCGAATGTAAAACTAAAACTGAACTACATTATTTTTTTAAAACTAAAAGACCGAAGAACGAAAATATGGTGTGAACTTGGAGTTTGCGCACTGCATATATATGATAGAACAATATCGAATATTTTTAATCAATACGAATCGATATCACACAAGATCAAAATTGTCAATAAAATATTATACTTTATGTACTCTATGCGCAAACAAGCATCGAGCAACTGCTGAAACTACCGTGGCATTGCTGAAGTCTATATTCTTCACGTATGGATTTCCATCTCTAATTGTGAGCGACAATGGTCCGGCCTTTAAGTCGAATCACTATCAAGATTTTCTGTTCCAACATGCGGTTAAGCCTATTTTCACGACTCCGTATTCGCCTCGTTCCAATGCAGCGGAGAGGGCTATACAAACTGTTAAAACCAACTTAACAGCCCTTCTATTACATAATTCGCTGAGGCATAAAGATTGGTCGGAAGTTTTGCCATCAGTCGTGTTTCATTATAACCGTTCGTACCAAACCGCAATTAATTGTTCACCAGCAGAAGTCAGCAGAAGGGCCCATAACCCAGAGGTCCGTGGATCGAAACCACGCTCTGCTACCAAAATGACACAAAAAAAAATTAAAAAAAAAAAAATTAGTATATAAGGGAAAAATACGTAAAATAAGAATTTATTATTGAGTATTGGTTAATTAATCAAATCTAATGAAGGTGTCATTAAATAAAATTAAAATTATAAAGAAATTTGAATTGAGTTAAATTAGAGGAACCGGCACCTGTACTATGAGAAGACACGGCTCCTGGACTAGGGACGACGCCCGTTAGAGTAAAGCGCGTGGATAACTACAGGAATTAACAGCGGGGCCCATGTCGCTGTTGGAAAGCCCAATAAGATTTAAGATATGATTAAAAAGAAATAAAATTTATTAATAGGGCTCAAACTGAAAAAAGAAATTAGTTTTCTGTAAATATGGTATGTAGGAAATCGTAAATAATAATTTTAGAAATTAAATTTAAAACTAACTTTATTTAATATTAAATAAGTTTTTCCTGGTTAAATAAGTTACTCAAAGCTAACAAGTAATGACACATTTTTTTGAGAACATTTTAAAATGGGTGAATTGAATGAGTATAAATTTGTATTTAAAGATGCAAATGGTAAGAATTTTACATAATATTTCAAAATTTAAAAGGTATACTAAACTAACTATTTAAACGTTTAAGTAATTACCCTTTGCCGAAAGAATCGAATGTAAAACTAAAACTGAACTACATTATTTTTTTAAAACTAAAAGACCGAAGAACGAAAATATGGTGTGAACTTGGAGTTTGCGCACTGCATATATATGATAGAACAATATCGAATATTTTTAATCAATACGAATCGATATCACACAAGATCAAAATTGTCAATAAAATATTATACTTTATGTACTCTATGCGCAAACAAAATTGTCACATCCGTGACAATATATATATATATATATATATATATATATATATATATATATATATATATATATATATATATATATATATATATATATATATGTGTGTGTGTGTGTGTGTGTCAGGATTCTAATTTGACAGAATTTGGTGAGAAGTTAGGAAGCCCCATTCCTTTGGATGAGTTCGTTAACCAGATACGTCGGATGCCCAGAAATAGGTTTTTCAGGCACTTTTTGTTACAAAAAATTGACTTTTGTCAGAATTTAAAAATTTTTTCTGTACAATTGTGAAAGTTAATAACAGTTCTATAATAGAGTTATTTGAAATTTTTTTCTACATAAAATAGTTTCTATGAAAAATTTAGAATTTAGTTCATTTCACTTAAATTTTACCATGCTTCATCACTTATGAATTTAGATAATTTCCGTTTTCTTGGCTTTATCTCTTTCATTATTGCACTTGCGTAAATTTTAAATTTTCAGTTTGTTTTTAGAAAATAATAAAAGACTGATTTGTTTCGAATATAAGAATTATTTAATTTTTTAACGATGACTCATGCTCAGTTGTATTTGAAACGGAGTAAATAAGTGAAGCGTCATATTTATGTTACGTTAATAAATACTTGTATGCCTGAAAAAGAAAACTACTGGACACATTTTGAAAATTTTTTCACTGTTAAGGAACTAAACAGTTTTAAATGGATACCAGGCAATGTTATATGAAGTCCACCAGGATCATGCGGCCAAAACGCCAAAAATCAACTATCCAACCGATTTCGAAAATTTTTCTTCGTTAGAAAGCTAAACTATTTTAGATGAATGTAAGTAATGTTAAATAAGCGTGACCCTAGCGGATCGCCATCAGTTATATTACATGCGATTCGTCAGAGTCCTAAGAACTCAGAAATGCTAAAAACAAACTACCCAACAAATTTCCAAAATTTTTTCACTGTTAGAGAGCCAAATTATTTTAGATGGATACAGATTGTTATATGAAATCCACCAATGTCCAATATTTGAAAATTCGCTATGTTATGCAGATGCTGCGACAGGGGTATTTGTTTATTGTTACCTGAACCTACATACCTAATAATTTAAAATATACTTTTAAAGGAATTACAGTTCCATAAAAATTTTTGGAATTTCCATCTAGGCGGCTTTTTTGTTGAGAAACAGAATGACGGTAACTTTATTGCTTTATTGTAATTTTTAATGTTTATTGTTACGTAAACCTACGTAATAATTTAAAATATCCTTCCAACATAATTATAAAATTTTTTGGAATTCCCAACAAAACGTTTGTTTCTTTCATTTTAGTAAAAATGATTCCTGCTGTGCCAAACTAGGGCCTCAATATTATGTAATAAATTCAATATAAATATTTTGTTTTCAAAATAAAATTCTTACTGTCTTCTTAGTTCTTATTGACGTGGGAGCAAAATCGAAAACTAGGATAATTTTTTACTTTTGTTTTTAAAGTTACATATTTAATTCGTTAAAAAGTGTCTTAGTACATAGTAAAATAATTTTCAATTCTGTGAGAAGTGTTGTGATAAAGTGCAATAATATTTACAACAGCTGTTTATAGCACAAGAATTAGAGGTATGTTTTCCAAGGCATTTTTCTCGTTTTTTGAAAAATACCATACAAATAACTCGGAAGTTATGAGATGATTTGGTTGTCCTCTTTTTTTAAAAAAATAAAAAATATATCTTAAAAATTTGTGCATTTTGTCAAGTTGGTTAGTTTTATTTTCGTGAATCGTAATCGTAAATAATGTCGTTCACTCATTTATGATATGTATTGGTTTCATTGTTTCAGATATTATAACTTATACAATGTCATCATTATTGAGACACAATCCCATTTGGGAATATTTTACTAAAAATGACTCCAAAGCAATTTGCAAACTATGCCATAAATCGTTGTCTCTCGACAGTTCTGTACCAAAAAAGCAGACGATAACAAACATAAAAAACCATTTGGAAAAACTTCATCAACATGAATGGGGAATTTATTATGAAACAGAAGAGAAGCGTCACAGTTTGAACAAAGTTAGAAAAACCGAGAACATGAGTTCGCCACATGATGCCAAAAAAGAAATTAAACAATCTACTTTACTGGAGATTATCGAAAAGAAAACAGCACCACAGTGGCCCGATGATCACCCTGTTTCGTTACGAATCGATAAATCGATTATGGATCTTATCATTGTTGACATGCTGCCTTACAATATCGTTGAAGGCGAAGCTTTTCAAAGGCTTAATTTTACTGATCCTGAGGCTCCGTCGAGGTACAGAGTTAAATCTGAAAAATTTTTCAGAACGTCTTTAATGCCAGCTACCTAAGAAAAAGTAAAAAAAAAAGTGACTGGACTTATTGAAAAGTCTGAATGGATCAGTTTTACGACAGATATTAGGAGTAATCCAACGAAAACATGTTCGTTACTGAGTTTTAATGCACATTTCATTGACGGTTCTAAAAGACAAAAAGTTATATTAGCAGCTAGTGTCATGAATGCAGATCACACAGGGGAATATATCGCAAAAAAACTAAATGAAATTATTGCAGAATATAATATAAATGGGAAAATTCATATGGCTATTCGCGATAATGCTGCCAATATGCACGCGGCTATGCGTTGTGGAAATTTTGTTTCTATTGGATGTGTCGCTCACACCTTGCAGTTAGTGATTCATGATGCAATTTTCAAAAACGACGCAATTGTATCAATTATAAAAAAAAAACTCGCAAAATTGTTGGACATTTTAAAAAGAGCGAACAAGCCACTCGTTACCTCAATAAATTTCAAGAAACATGTGACTTGCCCAAGCATGGTTTAATACAAGACGTCGAAACACGGTGGAATAGCACCTATTTAATGATGGAGAGACTTCTTGAGCAAAAAATTGCAATTAATTTGTATATGGTAGAGCGGGTTGGAATAGAAGTGCCAACAGCCGAAGAATATAATCAAATGAGCAATTTAGTAACAGTCCTCCGGTGCTTTTATCAAGCAACAATTGACATTTCGTCAGATTCTTCAACAGTGTCATTAATCATACCTTTGATTGCCATGTTAAATTCAAAACTTATTATAAAGGATCAGGACACTGAAAATACAAGCCGGCTGAAGAGTCGTTTATGTGAATCTCTGAATAAAAGATTTGCGTACGTAAGAAATAATTTACATTTGTCCGTTTCAACTTTAATTGATCCTCGATTTAAAACGAAATATCTAACTGACGATGAAATCATAAACACAATAACTGAAATTTTGGCATTTTACGAGAAAGTTTTCCAAAATCCCTTGATAAAGTAACGGACGAACCTGTGGCCTCACCGTCAAATGTAAATTCGCAAAATAAATCTTTAAAAGATGATTTGTGGGACAGCCACGACAAAATATCAATAGCCACCGAATTTGCAAATTCCGAAAAATTTTCGCCTTTTGAAGACGAGTTAGAACAATATTTAAAAGAACCTCTATTTCTGAGGAACACTGATATTTTCCAGTATTGGTCGTCGAGTCCTTATGTTTACTTAAAAAAGGTAGCAATCAAATATTTGTCAGCTCCCCCTACTAGCATAGCTAGTGAACAATTATTCAGTGCCGCTGGACAAATTTACACCGATCGTAGGGCAAATTTGCGTGGAGAAAATGCCGATCAGCTTTTATTTTTAGCTTATAATATTAAATTGTTTAATTTTGATTATTAAATATTGTGTTAATGTTAATAAATAAATAAAAATAAAAATGAGTTTATATAAAAAAAAATGACTATTTAATTATTCTGTTTATTATATTTTCAGGAAGTAGGTATTTTTAATTTAATTGCACCTTCGGCTTCGGCTTCGGCTTCGGCCGAAGGTTTCGACGATAGCCGAATATCGGCTTCGGCTTCGGCTTCCCCTGCCAAACTGACCTTCGGTCGGACACTAGTCAAAATCGATATCTACAGTAGAACCCGTCATAATTTATACCTTAAGTAATTTAAAAAATGTTCGTAAGTTATATTCTGAATTTCTCATAAGTTTTATTCTCACCCGTTTTGCTGGTCCTACTACAGTTATAAGCTCATGCGTAGTTCCATAATGGTGAATTCACGGCAATGAGCGGTTCGTCAGAGTACATAGTGTATCTTTAAGAATGTATAATGCGCATATATCAAATTTGTTCAGACATTTTAAGTGGAAGATGGGATAATAATAAACTTATGAAAAGTTTAGAGGTTCTAACCCCTAATAACTTATAAGAGGTTCTACTATATCTATAACTAATAAACAGTGTTATGACTGAACTAAAAAGTAATTATAATAATTGGCAATGATAAGATTCCCTAGTGGCGAGGCTTATTTGGAAAATATACCCGTATTCAGAGCTCAATGTATCTGAACTCGGGTATACATTCAATGTTTAATAAGCATAGTTCGATACTTGAAAATATACCCATTAAAAGCGCTGAGCTCGGGTATATTTTCAAACTCAATATTTAATAAAAATAGTATGAAAAACATACCCACTTTCAGTTTATTGGTAAACAAATGGTTCAATCAAGTAGTTAAGGAAAAACAGCACTGTGAACAGCCGCAAAAAATTGACAATTTTAGCGAATTTTTTTTGCAAATGTGAGTGAATACCTATATGAGGGTCGAATTAAAAAGATTTTAATGAGTATCCATTTGTTCATATAAAATTGTATAGAATAATATTAAATATTTGCAAACTTAATAATGCAAATGCACCTAAAAAAATTGCAAATTATACCAACGATATTGCAATGATAAATCATTTCAAATTAAAAGAAGAAAAAAATTATTAAAGTACATAATTGTAGCTATCGTTATGCATAGATTTTTTTTTTTTAAATTTTTTTCGTAAAATAGCAACGGATCCAAAAATTTTTCGTTTTGTTTTGTTTTTGTTGAATTTTGGTCTAAAATTTTCACAGTATATTCTCAATATGTTGTACTTTCGAATTAAACAAAAAAAATTTCTATTTTTTCAATCCAAGTTACCAGATTACTACCATAATTGCACCAAATATTTTTCAGCGGATTCGAATTCAAATAATATTGTCCATATTCATACGCTTTTGTAAAAAACCCTTCTAAATCTGTTTTATTAATCATTATTTAATTTTAAACAAATTTTGCACGGTTAACTCACACGCTAACAATTAAGAATTAAGATAAGTTAAGAAGCTAAAAATTATTTCAAAAAATTGTAACGGTTTTTTTTATTTGCAACAAAGTAAGTCTTGTTTTAAATCATATGTGTATATTTTCTTTTATGAAGATCGAGTAAAATTACAGTTGAAATAAGTTTGAAAATATACCTTATTAGTAACTGTATAAGATTACACTAATTTATTGTCGGGTATATATTCAAATTCTCATAGTAGTATTCTTGTACTTGAAAATATACCCGATTTTGGCTCTGAAATGAGGTATATTTTACAGAGTCATTTTGTTAGTTTCTGGTTTGTAAATTATACTCGATCCTAGATCTGTCAGTGACGTCACAAACTCTGACTTCGGGTATATTTTCAAAATACGCAGTGGCGAGTAGTGCAACTAATGAATGACAGATAATTTTCATATAATTAAACGTTTTATTAATAATTTTATAAGATTATTACGTAAATTGTGCGTATAATTACGTGATTTAAAGTGCTGATATTTTATGTTACTGAAATTTCGTTATTTGGTACCAACACACATCAACATTTTGAAAAAAATGCTATTCACCCTGACAAAGAGATTTTATGGTATTTTTACTATTTTGGAGACATCCAACGACGAAATTGCCGCAAAATTTTTATGAAACAATGAAAGTAACGTTAAGCCTGATATAATTACCACATAATTGTTGAAAAGTATCTGTTATAATAGTATAGTCACTTGGTTCAAATAAAAGGGGTTACCTGGAAAGTTTTCCGGGAGTCTTGAAAATGGGTGATTTTATAGATTTTGAGGTGCTTTTTTAGAATTTCCACTTTGCCACCTCGTATCTTTGCCGCTCGCGCCGCCATATTGGAAAATGACGTCGAAAATCAGTTTTTTAACGATATCTCCTTTCCGAGTCATTTTACGAGGAAAATATCTATATACAAAATTAAACTAGAGAAAATTTCCTACAATTTATGTCTTAATAAGTTTTTTGTAAAATCAATAGTTTTGGCCAACGAGCGCCGCAAAATGTTACTAAATACGCGTTTTTGCGGAATAACTCGTTTCCACACCACCTTGAGGTAGAGTAAGCGGCGCGTTTTTTTAATGTCGTTTCCCCAGTAGGCCTAATTCACTTGTCATGTATGATTCGCAAATTTAGCGTAATCCTTTTCGCTTAGATCTTCTTGATGGGCCAGGTGTTGACTAGAGATGTGCCAAACAGTGATTTTTGTGTAACCGTTACAACCGTAACAGTTACATAAAAGTAACAACTACAAGTAACTGTTCCAATATCTGTTACAAGTAACCACAGTAACTATTTCAATATTTGTTACAACTGTTACAAGTAACTGTTTTAATATCGGCTACAAGTAACCATTTCAATATCGATTACAAGTAACCGTTCCAATATTCCCTAACCGTTCCGTATACAAGTTACAAATTTGGCTTTATAATTTTCCCCTTGAATCTGGTTAAGATACTTCCAGATAAAACTCGATTTAAATTTTCAACTCATTCTTTAATAAGAAGAGTTTAATAAATAAAAAATTTAAATAAAAACTACACTAATATGCACAAATTACACTTTTAGAGTTTTTTAAGCACACTTCACTCCATAAAATATTTTTTGCACTAAATAAATTTTTGATAATAATAATTATATAGCAATAATCAACTTCTTGGAGAATGTGATTACTGATTGTAATTTTAAAATAAGAAGTTTAAAAAAATGTTTGGGTTTTATTTAAAATCTAGGAAGGCAATAAACCGTTCATATAATTTTTAAATCTAACTGTAGGTTAATTTTGTAAATAATATGTCACAATTCTAAAAATTATAAATTTTGGAAATTTTTGGCGGACATCTGTTAAATATTTAAAAAAAAAACAATCTTATTTTTAGAAGACCTTTTTATATTTTATTAGTTTCAATGATTTATGACATCAATTTCTCCCTTAATACATATTTTCTTTGTTCGAAAGTCAAACTTGTTTCAAATAGTTACAATTTTATGCAAGCGAGTATGATTTTATGAGTAATTGAGTACCTACAAAATGTACACAATGGTATAATACATCTGTAGGTATACCATTCGTTGTACAAAACGGATTTATATAAGTAACAAGATAACATTTTGTAATTGGTACCATTGGCCTTAGTAGGTACATTTGTACTAAACGCTGCAGTAACTGTTTGGAACTGAAAAACAATTTATAACTGTGTAACAGTATGTTGTTTGTAACTGTTCAATTTTGGAACGGTTACATTTTTGAAACAGTTACAAAGTAACTGTTACGTTACATTTGGCACATCTCTAGTGTTGACATTTCATCGTCTTCAGTACCTACCAAGGTTACCATTCTAGTAACCTTGATACCTACAACTCATAGTTAATATTTCGTAAATATAAGAAAAATGTGTTATCGTAGATGAATAATAGCGTTACGCTCACTATTCCTCCAGGTAGTGTGTAAACGAGTTATTCAGCATAACCACGTGTTAAATAACAATTTGCGGCGCTCGTACGCCGAAACTATTGATTTTACGAAAAAAATTGTTAAGACATAAATTGTAGGAAATTTTCTCTAGTTTAATTTTGTATATAAATATTTTCCTCGTAAAATGACTCGGAAAGGAGATATCGTCAAAAAACTGCTTTTCGACGCCATTTTTCCAATATGGCAACGCGAGTGGTAAAGATACGAAGTGGCAAAATGGAAATTCGAAAAGAGCACCCCAAAGTCTATAAAATCACCCATTTTCAAAACTCCCGGAAAACTTTCCAGGTAAAACTATCAGATGACTGTACTATAAATAATCCTGGTGTATTTTACGTCTAGGTTTGTTTCAACTATAATACCTCTTTTTGGATTGTACAAAGTAGATGAAGAAAGGTATGCCGACGCGCAGATCTTTATGACGTAGATGGCGAATTACGTATATACAGCCTGAGTTTTTTGAGAGTTGCCATTTTTACTACGCTGTATGCTGTACTTCAGAAATTAAGTATTTATACCGTGAAAAATCGTGAAAAAATATTTAACGTGCATTAATTTTTGAATCAGAGCCCTCTGGTTTGTAACGGTGAAAGCTCCGTTAGCTAACGTTAGGCTAACAAAATTTTCGTCTGGAACGTCAGCATTGTGTACGCAAGTTCGTACTCTGAATTGTGCCCTGAGTAATAAAAAAAATCTATGGTTTTATGTACAAGTAAATGGTGGCGATTCGGGACGAAAATTTTGTTAGTCTAACGTCAGCTAACGGAGCTTTCACCGTTACAAACCAGAGGGCACGCATTCAAAAAATTAACATACATTATATATTAAAACAATAATTTCTAACATGGTGACTGATTATTTTTATCCCATAGTTATTAAATGTGGCTGTACTTCAAAAATTAAGTATTTATACCGTGAAAAACCATGAAAAATATTTAACGTGCATTAATTTTTTGAATCAGAGCTCTCTGGTTTGTAACGATGAAAGCTACGTTAGCTAACGTTAGGCTAAAAAAATTTTCGTCCCAAACGCCACCAATGGCAAAAATGTCAAAATTTTAATGTCAATTTTTTTTATAGCACCACCACAGTTTCGAAATTTCAGAAAAGGATTTGCAGTGGAAATGGATAAAAATATTTTTGTTAAGAAAAAATACAAAATACGCCTAAAATACTTTATGTACGACTGAATCATAAAAGCCTATTTTATTGCATTGCTAAGAGATATGAAAAGGAGTACTTTTTGGCACTAGTTGCATAATGAAAAGCAAAAAGCACAAGTGCCATAAAGAATAGGCTACTTGATAAATTTTATTTTCAATTTTACGATAAACAAAAAACACTAACTTTAAGTATTTGTATACCATATTTACAAATATTTATATAATTAATATTAATTACACAATCTGAACTATTATTATTATTAATATTTATTCCAGGCAATTTCCTCGTCTCTTTTTTAAATATTAGTAATTTTTATTAAAAAATCTTCTAAAAATGTCGCAGTATTTTATTAACTTCAGATGACAGATAATCACAACCAAAGCATGCTTTAACATATAATAAATTTTTCTATGACAACTATATATAGAATAATTTTTTTATTTAAAGTGTAGACGTCAGGTTTATAAATTCGATTTTTATCGATATTTAGGAATTTTAGCAGTCGTACATAAAGCTTTGTATGCAACTTGTACATAATTTGACTTTATGAACTCGCTTTTTTTTTATTGGCCTCGCTCGCAAGATCGCTCAGCCATAAACACGGCTCCTTCTTAAAGATCTTCATTATGTACTTATTGCATAAATAGCTATTATTATTAAAAATTTTGCCACTAGTTTTCATTTCTTTGTCTTTGGCCATTAACTTCAAATTTTAATTAATCTTCGTCATATCTGCTTTAAAGAAATTACTACCTATCCCACTCAATACCACTCATTTAAAATTTTATTCTATATATTTATTTAAAATTATACAAAAAGTTCTGAATAACTTTATCACCAATAATAATAAACATTTGAATCTTAAATTTTAGCTCTCTGTTATGCAGTACAAAGGAGTGAAACAGCAGTTTGAACAAGGATAATAATTTAAAATTATAAATTAAGTCATTTACGTTGTTTAAATATAAATAATGGAAATAAAATCAATAATTATTAAAAAATAGTTAAAATAAAGAAGTAAACGATAATAATAAATTTCAAATTGCAGTACACAAGAAAATTAATGCCACGAGTAGTGAAAGAAGAACCACTAATTTTTGTGGCCAATTCTGTCAATTCTTCCGTTTGAGTTCGGTGTCCATGTGTATGGTTTATGACTAAATATAGTCGGGACACTGCGAGTTTTGATAGTCGGCCATTTCTAATCAAAGGTTGGCTTAAAATAATTTGGAAATAAATTAAAAGTTAAAAATTATCTACTCAAACATGTGATAATTAATTTTTACATTTCTTTGATGAAAAATGACTGACTTGTCACGACTCTATTTAATATCTGTACTGTAGCAACATGACAGCAATTTTAATCACCACTAGCGTAAGAGAAAGAAATTTTAAAATTAATTTTAAGTATCAAACTTAATTTTTAAAAGTATATTGACGACGAAAGGATTCTCACTCGCGCCTCTTTTGGTAAAATTAGAAGCTCTGTTGGGTAAAAAAATATAGGTATACCCGAAGTATTATATTTAGACAATTATGTCACAAATTAGTTCAACCCTTCAAAATGACGTCATATAGATTTTAAACCAATAACTAAATACAAAATTTTTAATACTCCTTAAAAATACTCCTTCTCGATTTAACATTACGAGTTAGAAAAAGATAATATAATAATATAATCCAACCTAATTAAACAAAAACAACTGAAATATTAATGATAATAATATAAAGAGGCGACTTACGTCGTTACCTATTTGTAACCACACTCTAGAACAAGACGTAATTATAATGAGTTGTCTGTCAAATGTTACTCTTAATAAGATTTTCAAATTTGTTTAATTTGTACAGTAAGGCTCAACGTAATGGTAAACTAGTAATTAGATTTTACCGTACAAATGGTTTAAATAATTATAAATTATAGCCATTTAATGACAAACAAATCAACCAAACTTTCCAATCTTATACCTAAACTTTTTCTATCAATAACAACTCACTCATATTTTATTTTAATATCGTACTTTTTAACTTGAACTAGAGTGTACTTTTAAACAGTTTTAGAAATCAGATTACTTATTGCAATTCAAATGTTTGATGAATTTCTGCAAGGAAAATTCAGCTACTACACCATATCTCATCAGGTCACCATAAAAAACACTTTTTATATTCTCCAGCCGCCATATTGAAATCACTGTTGTGTAAGGACAATTTTGCCACGCATATTTGAAAAATAGAGTCCATAACCTTTAATTTTAGATATTGCGGATCTGTTTTAAGCAACACCAATTTTTGACAGCAGGGTGCCCCGTTCAGAAAGAATGTCCTATATATATATATATATATATATATATATATATATATATATATATATATATATATATATATATATATATATATATATATATATATATATATATATATAACTAGTTGCAGAGTTTTTGAGGTATCAAAGTCCAACAAAAAGGAAAGATGTATTTTTAGTAAGAGATATACATATTTTATTATATTAAAAAGATAAAATACTTTTGCAATAAAGATGGATATAGAGTAATTATGTCTAAACTCCCCCTATTAGTTGTTATATTTCTCACTCAGGTAATATTGAACGATACATACAATGTATAAAGATACACTACGTTGTAAAAAAAAGTAATCGATTTTGAAATAGTTTGCTTATTTATATAGTAATGCAATGATGTACCTACTTAAATAAGTAATTTTAAATTAAATAAATAATATTAAGAAATTACCTTTACTAACTCTGAATACTTCGAAGTAAAAAAATGAAGTAGTTGTTATTGTTATCTTATTGTTAGTCACTATCACTTGAACTTTCATCACACACCTATTACTAAACTTGAGTTAATGGGATTTTCACACCATCACTTTCACTTTTCATAAACACTAACACATTTAAAATGATAAGTTTTGCTTGTGGACTTAACATTTTATTTTTAATACTCGTATTCATTTCCATATTTAAATTAATTAAATATCAATAGATAAAAACCCGATTAAAATAGAGGGTATAAAAAAGTATAATAATAATCAAGAATACGATAAGTTAAAAAAATTGTTAAAATATCGAAAATTGTATCTCGCAGGTAAAGCACTTGACTAGCCAAACCTAAGTAAAAGTACTGATTCTAAAAATTACAAATTTATTTGTAAACATACAAATTTTGTAAAACTAATAAACAGATTTTATTGAAAAATTCATAATAATAGCAATATTTACAAAGGTAGGTTTTATGCAGGTTTTATGACTGTATCAGGTAGTTCAATAAAATTGAATACATTTCAATTAATTAACCACTGAAAAGTACAGACTTTAAAAGAGAAAATTGTAGACCGTTTTATTACTTACAATATTTAGTAAATTGTTCAGAAAGTATAAAATATTAAAAATTAAACGTTTCTAAACTACAAGAAATATGTAATATAATTAAAACTAGAAATACCTATGATAAGAAATTTAATGTTTCAAAACGACTTAACGCTACCAATTTTAAAATATTAATTACTAACAGGAAATTTTTTTATGAAAAATACCCTTACATAGTAATAATAACATATTTTGGTATTTATAAATACGATTTTTTTAATGGTGTAGACCCTTACTTTCATTTATTTAACGCGGTACTGTAGTAAAACTGGAAGTGGACTTTAGTCGCTCAGAAACTTTGCAACTACCTATATATATATATATATATATATATATATATATATATATATATATATATATATATATATATATATATATATTGGGACGGAAAAACCGGGGGGGGGTTGGTCCAAGGGGTCCCGACTCCCCGAAAATTACGTAAAGTTTCCTTCCATTTATTTTATTCATTATAAACTGTTTACTGGTATTTTTTATTTTCGGAGACGACATTTTACGATAATATTTTACAATGTTATCGGAGAATTGCGTTATGGACCTCTCGGTAGGTTTGTAGTTGTTTATATATATATATATATATATATATATATATATATATATATATATATATATATATATATATATATATATATATATAATAAAACGCGAGAAGTTCTTTCAGTGCGAAAATTCTTTGCTGTGCAACCATTTCACCTTATTCTGGCCATTTTCGGGCTTTTTGGTGGAATTTTGTTAATTTATTCATTCAAAAATGACAATTTAGAACAAGATGTAGTATTTTTTATCCATATTTCAAGAGTTATTTGCTAATTTATTATCCTGTTTGTGGTCCTTTATGACGTATTAAGTGTTAAATAGTCGCCTACTTACAATTTAAGCCCTTTCCGTAGAATTTATATTGGTAGCATAGATCAATAACCGATTTCTTGGACTCTATTGAAATTCCGTTAATTTTCCAGTAAATATATGAAAAACTTGACCTTAGGGATTATTAAATTTTATGTTTATTTAAAATATAGGTACTTACCTACGTAAATATACTTCTAAATTTGAAAATAAAGTAATTCATTTTTGAAACATATAAAAATATATATCAAATTGTAAGGTGTTCGAATACGAATGTGGCGTTGGACATGTTGATACAAATTGCATGCATAACATTTTTCTTAGAGAATTTTTTCTTAAAAACTATTAATGAAATTTTTTAGCTTATATAGGAAGTAGAAGATCCAAATATTAATATTATAAACAAAAAAGTTCAAATTTGTGGGAAATTATGGGAATCCATTCGGTTTAAATTTTGTCATATGAGTAAATATGCTGTATATATATATATATATATATATATATATATATATATATATATATATATATATATATATATATATGTATGTATGTATATATATATTTATATATATATATATATATATATACATATATATATATATATATATATATATATATATATATATATATATATATATATATATATATATATATAAATTTTGCCGAATCGGCATCATTTTCGAATTGTGGCAACCTCCAAATAAAATTCTATCATAGTCCCAAGCTCAAGTCTTACCATGACAGTGACAGTAGTAGCTGAATTTTCTTTTCAGTCGGAAATTCATTCAAACAATTGAAGATAGGAAGTAATGAAATAAAAATTTGAAATATATTTAGAAATACACTACCAGCCCAAGTGAGAAAGTACAATAAGCTAAAAAAATAAATATTTTTAAAATCAATCAAATTTCATCAAAATCCTCCTAGTAGTTTTTGCATGATGCGTGCACAGACAGACGGACAGGTCAAAATTTAAATATCGCTGTTTTGGTATTTAAATTAATAACTGTCTATAATATCAGACAATTTTCCAAAAATATTCCATGTACATACAGACACGGTCCATTCAGGCCCGACGTGAGGGTGGGGGGTAACTGGGGTTCTAGCCCTGGGGCCCGGGCTTGAGGAGGGGGCCCGTAACTGTCGATAGAGGGCTAAGGAAAAAAGGTTTTTTTGTTCATAGCTTATTTTCTTGGGAGGAAATTTTTAAAATAATTTAGTTTATTCCCGGGGCCCACAATTTTTCTCCACGGCCCTGGGTCCATTTACAGTTTTATTATATGTATTTATAGATTTGTAATGCACTGCATTTTGTAAGAAACAAAGACATGTACTTGGAATTTATTAATTGTTCTTTAAAAGTTTTTGGAAATAAATTTAATTTTCTGGGGGTTTTAAGGGCCTTATTATTTCATACGCATCCGTTTAATGATAAGTTTAACCTTTCCCGTATTATAAAATTCATATGTAAATCGGCGTTGATGTCTCTTTTCCAAAACCACGGTCTATTACAATAAGTAATATGAACTGCCGTATTTGATTTTGTGGACTTTTAATATCAAAGATTTCCAGTGATTAAGGAAGGGTTACTAACAATATTATCTTTATCAAATATGGTAATTAAACTTGGTATACCTTAAAAATTAAGGTCAATTAACTTTTATTTATCAAAATGATTTTTTTGAATCGCTTTCAGTTTTCGTTAGTACAAGGTCTAATAACAAAATAAATTAATTTTTCCATTAATCTTCTAAATCAGACGTCAGAAAACTACGGTCGCTGGGCCAGACCTGACCCACCTGTTGTTTTTAATCCGGCTCACCAATCAATATAGTGCCTTTAACTTTAGTAATGCTTTTTAATGATGAATTTTTTGAATGAGTATTTTTACTAGAAGATAGCAAAATAAATTATTTAAAGTTTAAAGACATGGGTCAATCCAAATTCTAGAATGATGATACTATCCATTAAAATCACCTTGGTGGAGCCCTTGGCAATAATATAAGGGCACGAGCATTGTAAAATGCCTATTTATATTCCTATCTGTAATAATCATATTGATATTCATAACTTTACACCTACTTAAGGGATATTTGTGGCTCTATACAAAAATTTTAGGGGTATAAGAATTTTCTTGATCCCAGATTCGCACTCAGAGTCGAAAAATGCAAAGAAATACCATAGTCGCTCACCCAAATCACAACCCTAATTTTTTTCGAGGGGGTGTCTTATTGTTACTTAACCTAAATTTATATTTTTTTAATACACCTTCCACCAATCTGACCTTGCTGAAATTTCTACACACGATAACCATGTTAGAGCCAAATAACATATATTTTTTTGGTAGGTGTCACTCAAGGAGTTGATGTAAAACATGCATCCTCAAAAATTCAATTATTATTTTAATCTAGTAAATAACGTCATACGAATGTAAAAAAATTATATAATATAAAGCTACTTTATGTCAACATTCTTTATTAATTTCATCTAATTATCTTCAATAGTTTTGAGGAAAAACAATTTTAAATTTAAGGGTTGTTACCCCCATATCTCTGACAATACAGGGGGTACAGGTCTAATACCTATATTTTCGAACATTACTCACCATGAGCAACATTCGTGAAAAAGAATAGCCGAAAAAGCCGCTGGGCCGAAATCACATAATACTTACCCGGCGAGACCCTTTGATTGATTTTAAAAATATTTATTTTTTTAGCTTATTGTACTTTCTCACTTGAGCTGGTAGTGTATAGTGTATATATTTCAAATTTTTATTTCATTGCTTCCAATCTTCAATTGTTTGAATGAATTTCCGACTGAAAAGAAAATTCAGCTGCTCACTGTCATGGTAAGACTTGAGCTTGGGACTATGATAGAATTTTATTTGGAAGTTGCCATAATCCGAAAATGATACCGATTCGCCAAAATATA